>UXSR01000439.1:0-33912 GCA_900604375.1 Mesocestoides corti
CCACATTTTTACAACTCCTGTCTACATTCGGTGATCGGAAATGTAATAGTATGACTGGAGATCAATTTGTTTACGGGATATCTTAATGAAAAGTGGTATTTGACATCAAAATTTGTTCGCTACATTTCCTATTACTGTGTTTCAACATTCTGCGGGTTTTTGAGTTAGTTTATTGTAGAAAAAGCGCGTTTTGTTTTCAAAGAACGACGTAAAACAGATTTCGGACGCTTCCATGACACAAAAACAAGTGATAATCAAGGCATTTTGCAGGAAACAAAACATGTGGGAATCCGAAGGTGCAAGGTCGTGGGAATAGGGTGGCACTGGAGGATTACCCACCAAACCTCCCCAGGTTATCTCACTGTCTACTGAGCGGTGTGTGGTCTAGCCTTGTCACGCTGAATGGTGCTGTTTTTTCGATTGAACATATTTGCGCGTTCCCCGTGGGATCGTAACATTGCGTTTGGTGAATTGCTCACCGAATTTCCACACAGTTGTTGTTTGTTCACGTAAAGGAATCTCGTGACCACCGGCCACGTAGCAACTCTTTCACTGGATGCAGCAATTCAGCAGCCATTGCCAGGGATTCCGCTCTTTTGCCTACATGCTTCCAGATTATTCCTCTTCGTCTTCAAACTTTACTGAAGCACGGTAATAATGTCAAATTACCAGTTATGAGTCGAATAAAAAAGGGTTCGTTTTGCCTACCGGTGAGGAGATGAATGGTCTTAGAAACGCGATTCTGCTTGATGTGTTGCTATCGAAAATTGCACAGCCCATTTAAGGATTTTCGGTTAATAGTCGACTAGGCATGAATGGTGAAATGCAGTCGGATTGTCCATGTTTGGGCAACCAACAATCCCCACAGTGGCAATCCGTGGAAGGTCAGCACATAGAAGTCTTGAATTCGACTAAACCACTTTTAACTGTGTCTCAAGCTGGAGCCCAATCCAGATATGTATCAACAACAATTTGGGTGCATTTCAAACATAATCTCCATGCTCGAACCCACATTACATAGCACGGCTAAAATGTAATCCTACATTTGTCAACTTAATTATTGTTCCGGAACACAGCTTAATTGAAATAAACGCTGTTTCGGATTTGCGTTAATTCATGGTAAATGTGCATGATTCTACCATCTGCTAAAATCTGACCCGAACTTTCACAATCAGCCACTATAATCCCCTCCAGCCCTTCCGAGTTTGGTCTCCCCCTATTGATTTTGATGGCTGGCCGAGTGAGCACTTTGATCATCGCGCTTAGTACCTTCCACGCATTCGAGTGCGAGTGTAGGGTCCGTAGTCAATTGAGGTGTGGAGAATCTTGTAAAGGGCGAATCAAGTTCGAACCCCCAAGAGCCGGAAGGAAACTTCTGCGACAGTGACCCGATCACCTCGGGTCGTGCAATCGTCGATTAGATTGGTGGAAAAGGTCTCGCTGGTGCTTGCAAAAACAGGCCGAGAAATCGCAATGCCGCGCAATGACGGTTGAAGCGCTGTGATTGGACACGAAGCACCATGGCCACAGGCGACGCAGGACAAAGTGATGAATAAGGCCATCTGGACGACTTTGCACCCACCCTCTCCTGTACGAGTACCAGCAACCACGACTTGCAAAAGCATCTCACACGAGGCCTGCTTGGGTAGGCGCGTGGTGCAGTGACTTGTGCTGATTCACGGTCGTTGCATTCTCTGCCAAATTGACCTTTTCACGGTGTCACTACCGGTCATGCGAAACCGTCTGCTTATAAGCACCTGTGCGAGTACCTCCCCCACCCTACCCGTTAAGCCACCGGATTTTGAGGTTCACAAACACTCCCGATTTAGTCAGACATGAGTGTTACATGGGCGGTGGTGCGACTAGCACAACTGGGTTGAGGTGTCAAGCAAATGTTTGTGTCTCTGCGCATTAACGAGCACACTTTCGTAGTGAATCGTAGTGATTCACGTCCGCTGATCTGGTTGCTGCAGTCTGCGAGGCACACGCTTCGATGCAGACACCTCCTCCGCTAACTCTTGAACTATTCTGACAAGTCCGTTATTTGCACGTCACCTAGTTCACCCTCACTATTGGTCAACTAGTACATTAGGCATGCACTAACTGCGAGCGCACGTAACTTGGTTTAGTTATCTAGTAAACTGTTGTGCCTAACCCTCTCCTATCTTCTCTTCGCCTTCGGGTAGCGAATCGTATCCTTCAGGTATGCCCTGCATATTGCATAAGAAGTATTGATTTTTGTTGACCTTGTAGTGAAGCCTATTGATTCACTTCCTCTAATCCGATTGCTGCAGTCTGACAGACATTAGGCATGCACTACAGCGACCGCAAGCACTCACACAACACATCTTTGTTGAGCTGTCGAGTGAACGGTCATGTTTCTGTGATCTCCGGTCTTCTACTTGTCACCTCGGCTATCTGAGCATCGTATTCGGGCTTAGGTAAACACAACGACCTCAACGTGGTTCAAGACCACATGCAGGGGGCCTCAAAAACTGGTGACCGCGACGTGGTACATCAAAACACCCTCGAAACTAATCCTGTAAAACTCAGCTGCTTGCCAATTTTAGTGCACGAGAAGGCTTCCAGCTATTATCCTTGTGTATTCTAACCTTATTTCCTCCTGAAGTGGTTCGTCAGCCAAGCTACCAGGCTGCCATCCCAAGCCGACTCACTCACCTTCATTTCTCGCAGTTCTTCGGCGATTTCTTCATCATCCGAGCTTTCACCGTCATTCGTGTAGTTCGCAGTTGCAGGCCGATTTGCGGATTTCGCACTCAGTGGTGGACGCCGGAAAGCAGACCCATTCAGTGATCTAAAATATCCATCAGAGTTCAAATCCACATCAAAATCAAGTCCTTCGTTACCTTGAGTTGATGATTTGATCACAGAGATAAGTACCAGTCAGTTAATAACCACTTACGTGGAAGTGGCCGGTCTTGCGTAAGACTTGAGCGTTGTGTTCACGTCTGTCATCTTCTTTTGAAATTCAATGTCCCTGTTATGGAAGAGATGGAGTGCCAATGAGTTCTTCTAAACTTGTTATAAGTCACAATTCTATCGATCTTTTGTTAAAGTCTGGTAGTAACCGCTGAGGGTCTATTCAGGTCACAATAGTTTGCATGATCAATTAGAAAGTCGATTATAATTGGTTCATTGAACAGCCATATTGAGTGGGATAACTCACTCCAGGTACTTTGAAATTGCAGACGCCTCTGCCACGCGAACCTTCTCGCTGATTTCCGGGTTCACGACGACCTTCGTGGCCGGATATTTGGCCACCAAACTCTTTGTGAGGCCTTTGCCATCAGATGAATTTTCTCCCGCTCGCTCATCTGTGTCTTGAGCTGAGAAAGGGTACACACATTAAAAGCTGCCTTATCTATTATCAGTTCTAAACAGGCATGATTGATTTTCCACTTGTCCATCAAGCAAAAGTAATTATCTCCTGGTCTTTTAGCTACTTATTAGAACGAACTGTGGAAATTTTGTCAAAAAGTCACACTTCAAGGGGTGGTTTGTTAATCAATTGAGTTTACGTGAACCTGATTGGTTACTTGGTTAACCAATCAGCTCAGCCAGAAGTTCAATGAGGCATTACAGATCCTTTAGCGAAAACTCTCCATTTAAAACTTGCAAAGAATTGGTGAGGTTGTCGTTCAAATCAAAATCAACTTACATTTGCTTTTGTTATTTTCGAATGTCGAAGTGATCTGGCCTAATTCCTTTTGGAAAGTCATCAGCGTTTGAACAAATTCGTTCGACTCCGTTTCAAAGGCCTCATTACTCTTGCGAAGGAAATCCAGCTAGAAAATACATTCCTGGACTAAATTTTTGCAAGTGACCTGTACGCATTGTCTGTCACTGATTGGGGTACCTCCTTGAGTTCCAAGTTGACAATTGTCGCACAGTTTTTGAACATGGGACGTGTTCACGGTTGTTCGTGAAATTTGGATGCTTAGGGACAGCGAAAATTATCAACTCCACAGTCCATGTCATCAGAAAGCATTTCATTTGTAAGCAATCATTAATAATCCCAAAATAATAAGTCAACATTAAGCCATCGTAGTAGATGTGATCGATTAACAAAAATCGATCACTTAGGTTATCGATTTGGAAATAGTATGACCAAAAAATCGATCAAAGTCGTAATCTTCCCTTTAGTACCCTGTTCTGACAGATTAATGTGACTGTAAGGCTCCAAATTTTTTTAACAACAGCCCTACTCTGCGTTAAAAATAATGATGTCCTTTCGTTTATTGCAGTAATTTGCCAAAAGTGTACTTGGAACTTACCCTTATTTCAGGAGGAGCCCTGACAAACTGGGATTCGATTTCACTCGCTAGACTATTGGCCTGGCGCCGACTCATTCAACTTTGTGAAAGTAGGTCGCATTGCCCATGCACGCCCCTAAATACGGTA
Source organism: Mesocestoides corti (assembly GCA_900604375.1). Taxonomy (NCBI): domain Eukaryota; kingdom Metazoa; phylum Platyhelminthes; class Cestoda; order Cyclophyllidea; family Mesocestoididae; genus Mesocestoides; species Mesocestoides corti. Next base: position 4,423 of record UXSR01000439.1, read on the forward strand.
GATTATACAATGGGAGTACTGGTTGCTGTGGCAACAGATTGGTTGCATGTTCACATTCAATGAAGTGACACCTCAGCATCTCATGTAACAAGCAGGTGAGGTGCAAGTGTCTTCCTGAGTTATACCAGCTGACAACGCGTACCTATTGGTTCAATCGCCTAGTCGATGACCCCGCAGAGCATTAAATCGATAAAAAATTTACTTTACATTGACGGCATTTTATGTGTCGCGCTGACGTGTCGAGATGACTTTTGAGAGCCGTTTCCAAACTCAAAAATGAGACATTTTTCTAATTGAATCCATGTCGGGTAAATTCTAGCCGAACACAACAAGGGTACCGAAATTTAAACAAAAATATATTTTGATTAAATTAGGGCTCTTCTCGAAGAGGTAGCGACATGAATAACCTTACGTTTTCGATTTCATGGCTTTGAAAACTTAGAGAAACTAATAAATTAAATTCGGGGGAAAGCAAGTTCTATCTAACTTCCTTCTCTCTTTGAACATACTGCTAAATTCCTCTGCTTTATGATGTGGAAGGTTTTTCGTTCGTTATTGAGGGGAAAATTTAGAGAGTCGGATTCATTCCACTCATTAATCTTGATTAAAACACGCACACATGCAGCTTTTTACTCATTTAAACAACACACAGTACATTATTCGATCTTAACATCATCGTAAAACTAATCGATAAGCCGGTGGGAATTTTAAAAACTTGTCTGGAGGCATGTTGGCGAGGTATTGCTTTTTGATGATTTGTGTATCCTACGTCTGTTCAATCCACGTAAGTGAGTTGCGAGACACCAGCGCTTTCAAAAGCTGCGCCTCATTCACTCTGCCGAACAGGTCGGAATTTGATTGGGTGGCACAAGTCAGTTTCTTCGATCCCTCAAAACCCAGGGAACCCCTACCGTATGTTAATATAAGAGAGGCATTCAGAGGTGAGAAGGTCACCCTATCGTGTGCTCACACCAGACGACACTCCAAGATCATTTGGTTCTTGAGTAAGACCTCACCGGACAATCCCGATGCCCTGGCCGATGGACTTATTGCACTTCCAAAGAACGAGTGCTTTGGACAACGATTCTACGAACACGAGGTCTTCGGTGTTGAGGCTTTGGAGGTGGTTGCCCAGCCGGGTACCATTGGATTCATAACCTGCGCTGAGGACACTGGGGAAGCCAGTGGCAAGTATGCATGGATTCGCCGGGCCACATACCTCATTCTTCTCCATCAACCCGCCAAAGCCGTCGCCCGGGTAGACTTTTTTGCTCTCTCAACAAGGAGTTGTGAGGCCGCACAGGAGGCGATTTCTGAAAGGAATATTGCCCTCGACAATGACAACGCAAGCTTGGCATTCACTTTGAGCGAAACCAAGTGCACTGGTGCCCTTCAACCCTGGGAATGTATCCAGATTTCGGAAGAAGGAAGTGGCCACAATTGGAGAAGGTCAATTGTAAGAAAATTCCGCACAGGCTTCATCCCCACAGGCCCACTCGAACCGTTTGTTCGTCTGAGGTTTGAGAGGGTGAGTGTGGGCGCTATCTTTGAGTTTGTGAGCAATCAGGCTACTCTGGAAGCGCGACGAGGCAAAGAAGTGTTCGTCGGATCCAGGCGAATCCGCTTGGGACAGTTCACCTTCACGCAGGACAACCTCTGTGTGCAGGCACGAACGGGTGGGAGAATATTTGACTGGGTGATACTCGAACCGTACTTGGGGTACGCGGAACTGTCTGGGGGCATTCGGCTGCCTTTCGACGAACCCCTGAAGCCGGGGGCAGCCAAGTACGTCGATGGAGTGCAGGTTCGACCCGAGTCTGCTGAGGTGAGTCAAAGTAAAGGGCTTCCACGTTCAAATCACACAAAGACCTGGGGTCTAACTGCGTTTATGATAAAAGTTTGGCCGAAGATGCGCCAGGAGCATCTTGACTCGATTCACAACTATCGATCTAGTAATTGACCTTCCGCAAATGCGACTGTGTGTGAGAGTTCCTGAAAGTCGAATTTGCCTTATTCTACCTCAACCGACTTTCTGTGTTTATATATTTTTAATCCATTTACCCTCTTATCTAAGGACGACCGGTTACTACCTGTTGCCTTTGCTCTCAAACTTACAACCGAAACCAGCTCACAGATTTATCGATTATCAAATAAATGAGGGGATGTGTGGTTGAATTTTAATGAGCTGAGACGCGGTTGGTCCGAATACGTCTCGTTGATATCGAGATTCTGATTTATAAATTAATTCGGAAAATGGTAAACATTGACTTCTCTCCCTCCCTCTTATTTTCAGTTATTTAAGTCAGTCTACCTAGAACAAGCTCTCTCACCAGACTCCGTGTTGGAGCGAATCACGAAAAGTAACTTGGCGGAACCACGCATGCAGCACGGTCGCAGTCAATCGGAAGACTGCGGGGCACCTGTCATCACGTATGGCCAAGAATACCTGACCGCAGCCCACCCAAAACTCTGCAAACGGCATAACACGAATTTCACCATCACCGTCACCAACGCCGTTGCTCACCTGACTCGTCGCAGTGCTCGTGCGATGGTCGTCAAGGTTGTGGCTCTACTCGCAAATCAACTGGGAATTTCATTCTTCTATGAACTTCGACTCATTGAGAAGACAATTGTCTCAGGCAGTGTGAAGTTTAAATTGCTTCTACTGGTCCAACTGACTCGAAAGTCACTGTTAGTGTTCATTTTATAAACTTTTTGTGATGGTCAATGCACCATAAGTGATTAGATCTTTTGTGGACCAATCAAAAATCTCATGTTTGAGGTCATGAAATCGCGTTAAATTCTATCATCAAAAAACTTCTGAATATCAGCAGTTTTTCTAAATACTCGGAAATTATTGCTATGATATCGATTTTATGATAGCTTCTGACCTCGACGAATCGATCTTTTCTGAATTGATGAAAAATGGCGATGTTAAAACGTCAAGAATTATCGGTAATCTACAGGCAAAATGAAGTCTATATAATTAGCCTTTTAGTAGTCGATGGCAACAAACATTTCCACCTATCACCTGCCAAGAGTCATTAATAAACCTTAATATCGTGTAAGAGAAAAGTTTTCACACTCAATAATGAATTACTTTATTGATTTACTAAAAGTATATTCTGACAAATCGTCCTCATTGGAATGGCCTTGTTTGAAATTCATTGCCCGGTCGCAAAAAGGAGTTCATAAATACAATTTGAAATCGTGTAGATTAGATTAGCGGTTTTCGCAGTGCTCAAGTGGCAGATGACTCATAATGAATCAGTGATGACTAAACGGGACGTAGATATGCTGAGACAAATGCAAACGGCTAGACGGTGAATGACCTCTGTGACCGCATAGACATCTCACCGATGGAAAACTCAGCTACGACGTCGACGTTGCAGTCACGATGCCACGTCCAGATGAAGCCAAGGTCATTCCATCTCGATTGACGATGCAGTTCCGTGATGCTGCAACGGTTGTGACGATTGGATTCGTCTTGGCGGGGGAGCAACAGCTGAGAGGCAAGGAAATGACCTTGTCCACCGCATTTAATGCTGGTTTGGATTTAATAACTAGGGTAAGGACACGCTATTTCAACGCTCTGTTTCAAAATCCCGCCGCAGTACAATTAACTTTAGCTTGCAGAGGTTTTATTTTATCGCTTTTCCGAGACAAATCGACGAGTGCGTGACTAGAAAATTAAATTAGCAGCTTATATCCAGAACTCAGGCTCTGTTTGTAGTACAGTGAATGTCTGGTTTTCGTTTATGCCGAACCAGTGAATAATCAGTTCTATTCACCTATTGTATCTATCTTTAAGGAGCACGTCCGCGATGATCAGCAAACCTCAAGACTCATTCTATCACCAAACGTGATTCGAAAGATATTCACTGATTTAATCAAGAATTAAGAACCCGTTTTTGGGATGCCATGGTGCTCCCACTATGCTAAACATCTCTCTGCTGTGTGGATGATTACTTTGCTTAAACCGGTCATTGTGGTTGGCTAAGCTTTCTGATTGGTCGCCCAAACTGGGTGGGTGTCGAATTTTTGGTTGTTTTGTTAGAATAACTTTGATGATTAGGAATGGATCTATGTGGCAACCAGAGAGGTTGTTAAGTGGAAAGAAAGCCGGAGTTTGCCACACCCCTAATTAACCAATCGCATGCGCGTCTGGTCGCATGAAATACGGCGGAGTCAATTAAATTGCACCAATGATGTTAACTGCTATTTTAACGCCAATCAAAAAAACGTGGCACCAATGTTCGACGATCATGCGTATCTTATCATCTAGAAGGGCCTCGAGTGCTTAAAAAGCCTGACTCTAATCACCTTCGAACTTGTCGTCAATTTTAATAATGAGCTCATTTTGCTGATCTTCCAACGACTTGTTTAGGTCGCCACTGCAAGCTCATGCCTCGACTGCTTCATAAGCGTGAATGTGGATCGCAGAGGAGCTCACGCGCCTTCCCCAAAGTGGGCCGAAGAAGCGGGCAGGGTCACGCCAATAAGGCCACCAATCAACAGCCGAGTGACACCGCTTCAGGGTTTGAGAGCTGTCGCCCATGGAGACCGCTGGTTCAAGGCCGTTCGATCGCTCAAGTTGACCTGGCAAGCTTCGGAAAGTCGGCCGCTGGAACAAGTCCTCGAGGGCTTGATTGAACGCCTGAGGCTTAGACTGAGAGCGAAAAATGTGACGGTGAGCGAGTTTTCGAGCTTCCGAGAATCGTATCCTTTTCTAATCACACCGACACACGCGTAAAAGCCCAATTTCTTGGTTCATCTATCTTCCTGCTAAAAGGCAACTGAAATCCATCCAGATGCTTTCTGGAGGGAAAGTTTGTTTATTTTTGGAATTTGTAAATATTCAATATTAGGACATGTAATTTCCGTCTATGACCCACCGTGCTTAGTGAGTAAAAGAAGAATTAGCTTTTTTATCAATCGGGAGAAGAAGGAATGGAGGAAAGTACCTTGCTTTTACTTTCAAGTGACGACATTTACTTTGGCATGAAGTGTTGATTCTTTAAAATTCCGAAGCACGCTCAACTGAACTGAAATCCACGATACTTGAAGCAACTCACACGAACTTTACTTCTGATACGACCAAAGTATCAATAATCTGACCTCGATGTGCAGTCATGTAGAAATCATCACAGTTGGCCAGAAATTGGTACGCAGCCATATTTAATGGCCACCCAAACCAATGAAATTTAATTCATCCAGGAGCGGGTTGGTTTTCAGGCCACCAAGTACATCTCCACTTGGAATTTATTGGTTTTTGATTGCCGACGTCCATCTACACGCCATGGAGGTGCTGAGATCTTTACAACGTGGTTTTGAATCACACCTAGGCTCCTATTTTGCACTAATCCCGATTATGCTACTCATATGCCCGAAAAGACAAGAAGACCAGAATCAGCAGAGGTAAAACCGTTTACTGGACAGCTCCACCTAGTCGTGTTAATTACGCCGCTGCACACAGAAATTTGTGTCTGACTAAACGGAGTTGTTGATAAATATAGTCTTGTTGAATCCCGAAAATTACAATGAAACTTAAAACTCACTTCCTAGCGCTTGGTGTCAACACTAGCTGTTCCATTAAGTGGTCACGTGGCAAAAAACAGATTATAAGAAGTGATCTACTTTATTAAATTACGTAAATTGAATTTTTCAAAATAGGTAATTTTTGCTAACTTCTGGCCGGTTTGTCCCCCTGGACATCGCCTGGCAGTAGTAAAGCCTCCAATGTGTCTTCCTTGTCCGCCTGGTACACGAGCCGTCCCGTACATAATTAACAAGGCGGGCACCTACGCCCCAGCTACAACAAAGTCCGATTTGGATGGACCGTTCGCGTACCTCTGTGACGTCTGTCCCAGAGGCACCTACCAATCAGAGCCCGGGCAGCTTCATTGTGTCAGCTGCTCAAACAATCCGGTAAGTGAATGGCGAACGGAGAAATATTATTGGCGCCCTGCGCAAATGCGTGAGCATTACGTTGAACGGTTGATCTTCGGTGGGAGAACACACTTTATGTCAGCGTGTTCGTGTCTGAAGAGCTAATTTTGTCTTTGTAAAGCAGATTAAGCCTGGAATTCAGGAATTTCAGTAATCTACTCCTGAAATAGAGGAAACTTCACTCCTGACAAGCTTGAAAACGCCAAGGTCACGTGAGTGCTTCACACACAGTGACAGCTTTGGTGAAAACACTCGCTCGAAGTTCTAACAAGTGCTGGACAGCCTGAGGGTTGCCAACACACTTCATAATTCCATTTAAACTTTTCCATAGGCTCCAGTTTACTGCGATGACGCCGTGCCCGCGGCCCCAATAGGCCTCTCCAGTCATTTAGGTGGTTCACCGAGTAGCAGCAAGCCTGGGTCAAAACCGACGCTCGCAATGCCACATAGGACTTCTCTGCCAAGCACTGCCGGTTTATCTACAATCTGCCTCTGTCTCGTTGGTCTTCTCGTTGGTGTGGTCTACTTTTACTTGGAGTCGATTGGTTTCATGCTGGTTGGCATTGCCCGAGCTCCGTACTCTGAACTCTCAAACGTCAGCGCAGCTTGGCGTAGACGCCAGACACGCAGTCAGAGCGAAATTCGGCGACTTCAGGAGCAGCATCCAGAAGTGGACTTCGGTGCCGTGGTGCGAGATGGGCTGTGCGCAGCGGAGATCAGGCGCTTGCGCACAGAGTACCCCCAGGTGAACTGGGATGAGATCTTGTGCGAGGCAGAGGTACAGAAACTCCGTGAGTTGTATCCCTTCATTCGATGGGACAGTATTCTCTGTGAGGAGGCACCGCAGTTTCTGAGAGCGCGCTATCCACGCATCGACTGGGACCGGGTTATTCGGGATGAAGTCTGTGAGAAGGAGATTAGACGTCTTCGCGAGGACTACACCGACGTGACTTGGTCGGAGATCTTGTGCGATGGCAAGATCAGGCACCTGAGGATCAAGTATCCGTGTCTGAACTGGGACCAGATGGTATGTGAAGAACGCATTCGCCGTCTCAAGAGGGCCTTCCCGCGAGTAAACTTCGATAGTTTGATAAGGGAGGAAGTTTCGGAGGCTGAGATTGGGCGGATGAAAACCATGTACCCTGAAGTGGATTGGGGAAGCGTGATTAGCGAGGAGAAGGTTTTGTGGGCGCGTGCACGACACCCCATGGTGAACTGGGCGAACATCGTGAGTGAGGAAAAAGTCCGTCGTCTCAAGACACTCTACCCCCACATCGATTGGGCAAATGTGGTCAGGAAGCAGCTCCACGAAGACGAGGTCGAGAGGCTGAAGGCGCGCTTTTCAAATCAAGACTGGCAGAGAGTGCTGAGAGGTGACGATTTAAAATTCCGTGTTTCGCGAAAAGCAGCCGTCCACAAACTGACTTCACTTAATTCAAACATTGCCTGGGAAGACATTGTGACGGCGGACTTATGCGATGGTGAAATCCAACGTCTGAGAGAAGAATACGCATTCCTTGATTGGGAGGCCATCACAGAAACGCTGTCGACACCTGCCGCTGTCGCATCCACCAGCATTGCTGGACAAAGTGCTTCCGGGAACTCCTTGGAACTCCTGCCATGTCTTGAGTTACTCTTCCCCTGCATTGACTGGAGCAGTATTGTTGAACAGAAGTGGTGCGAAAAAGAGCTGAAGCGGTTGAGAAGTGCCTACTCCTGCATAAATTGGGACCACGTCCTAAGTGACCGTGTGGTCCAATCGGTGCTCCGAATCGACGACGACGCCACACCCACTGACCTTGAAGAAGGGGCTTGTCCCAAAAGGGTGTCGAGTACCTCACTAATCGTACGTCTCAGGACTTCCTATCCGCCTGTCAATTGGCCTGCTCTGCTCCAGGATGGCCTTGAAGAAACCAACGTTCAAAGGATGCAGATTCTGCACCCGCACATAAACTGGGCCGCCGTCTTCCATGGGAGCACAGTGAAGGCGATGGACTGTGTGGAGGCAGGTTCTGGAAGCCAGGAGGAGACCACGGGCCCACCATCAGACCCGATTTCGCACCTGCAGGGGAATTACCCTTTTATTGATTGGGGGAGCATTCTTCATGGTGGTCTGAGTGAAGATGGGATGACAAGAATCAAACACTCATTCCCTTACATCAACTGGAGGTACTTAGAAAGTGATGAGGCTTTTAGCAGAATAATAGCCTCGGAAGTGTCCAATTTAGGTCCCAGCGATGAGCAGGTGGTGGGGTGTGCACTCAAGTGCGACGATTCAACCCTCTCTACCACCCCTGCATTCGTTTCGCACCTCCATTCGGTTTATCCGGGTGTGCATTGGAGCAGCTTCGTGCCGTACAATGCGGGCCTAGGTGAGTTAACTACCTTGGCACCCAACTTCCCGTTTATCGATTGGGACTACCTGGTAGAGAAGGAACTACGCAGGGAGACGGCGGTGTCGGAGATCGCCCGACTTAGGCGGGAGTACCCGCATGTTAACTGGGATCGGGTGATTGCGAAGGAGACTAGAAGACACGCTCGTCACAAGGAACGAATGCGACGCGATTCAGAGAAGGCGAGAACAGTCACCGTCTCGGATTTGCCCCTTCAGAGGCCGGGAGAGGCGATTGGGGCGTTGAGAAACGATAAGGTGCGAAGGAGAAGGCTGAGAGACAAACCTTCGCGTAGAGAAAGGGGAGATGGCACGAATGAACAAACTCCATCTGAGCATTAATTGCTCCTGCTTCCGCACAGTCGGTACCTAGCCACGAAGGCTTCTTATCATTTTGCTCAGGCCCCAACCTGTTTAAATCTAGCATGAACCTCAAGTTGGACTGCATACGCACAATCAGGAACGAAGAAACCCCACCTAGTTGTTTGGTTATGTGGCTGCAAGTGTCATTTTTATCACGATACGATAACCCGACACACGCTTAGTTGGGGCAAAAAGTAAGAACCCTCTCGGAACCCTAAACGACTGACCTGACTAGGTTCTGAGAGTTTTTGAGATGGAACTAGCTCTCTTATCCCCATGAAATTGAAACTGCCCAGTAGGAAAAAATCGAGAATAGGATTGACACAAAATACTCTCACGCACGTGGTGGGGGTGTACATCGGGTTACCTAAACAATCAAACGGTCAAGAGAAAATCAGAGGGCAAATACAACGAGAAAAAATTGGGAAGGTTGCAGAAGTGGAAGATGGAGGGAGGTTCTGCCTAGTTCGCCTTTTTCTCCGCCTCGGACGATTCCCTGGCTTCTCGTTCAGCTTTCAGTCTGTTTTCAACCTCCTGCGGAATGTCTTTATAACTAAAAAGTGGGGACAGGTCGAGTGATAAATCAAATATTCTGGTGCAGTTTAACACGCGTTTGCTATACAACCCTTCACCAACAGTTCCACGTGAGAAAGTAGCATGCCCAATTAGGTATTTTTACGTGAGACAATTATAAAAAGTGTGCAGACGGTGTGACGTGATGTACAAACACGCACAGACACTGGTGAATTACAAAGGTTGTGGTAAGGTCACCACTGACTTGACGACAACAACACGGATGAGTCACGAAGACGAGGAACTTACGCCATGAGTTCCTTGAAGTCGCCTTTGATTAAAGCCACGGTTAGAGGAAGACCCAAACACAACGGAACGAGGTAGAGGAGGGCAGGCTTAAGAGAGACAAAAAGGGCTTATGGGAGATTTGACTTGTGCATAATTCCCGAAATTCGGGTACAATGCAGACACACCCACACACGAGCAGAAGTGACACGAAGCCAAGAACACCCAAATTGTAGCAATGATAGGTTGCACTTACTCGTATCAACCAAAAAACCTCCCATAAACGTAACTCAAACGTATAGTAGTCTTATACTACTCAACATGGATTGGGATCAATTACTTATGAGTTTTGATGACCAGTAGACCTTAAAAGTTACGCGTGCCGGCGGCGGTGTTTACCTGTGCATGATGAAAGCTGTACATAACAACGAAAGTTGTTAATAGGCCAATAATGTAGGCAATAAAGCCAGTCCAGAAGTAAGTACGACTCCCCTGGCGGTTTAATCTACAAGAAAACAGAAAATGTACAGCTTTCACATTCTAGCGTGTGAAGATAATTTCCGAGTCCACTGCTTACCTGTCATCGAATCGAAGAAGCAGAGCCAAGAAGATACCGGGAACAACAATATCACCAAGGCCTAGCATTGCTACATCCTTTGAGAAAAAGCCGTTGGTGAGTAGATCGCGAGGAAAGACAACTGGAAGAAAATTATTGCGCATGTCAGATAACAGAAGTACGCGAGTGAATATCGATTATTGGGGTAGAAAGCAGTCTTGCCTTTAATGGGACCATCGAAATTTGTGGCGACAAAAACCATTACACCTGTCCCAAAGACCCAGAAAATGTCGTAAATAAAAAGACCACCAAGGAGAATACAGCCGTTAGAAACTTTATCCAAGTGGAGATACTCAACTGCGACGACAGCAATCGCCAAGCCGATCAGGTTATTTGCAACCCAATGCTATAAAAAATAAGGCAACGTAAACAGAACTCCACATACCTTTGTGAAAATGTATGCGCATCCAATTATCAGGGCTATTATTAAAGGGAAGATATCTTTCCTTTCGAAATCTACAGACACGCATTCTATTAAATTTAAAAAAACCAGAAGAGCAAACTCTACCTTGTTGGGGTTGGGGAGCATCATCTTTTGACTCGGTGAGTGTCAACTTAAAGTGAGTGTTAGGAAAGATTGAAGGGACAAGATTTACAACATAAGGTCTGGATTAAAAATAAGTATAACCAAACCACTTACCTGATCAGAAAAAACACAGTCGACGTGCCAATTCCGAAGAAGTAGCACGATATAACAATATTTACGTACTCAGCAGCAAACAACTGAAACAACTAAGCAAACACAAATAAATGAGTTACCTTAAACAGTATAAAGATTCCAAAAAGAGCACCACTGGCATATACCGGAAACATCGCGGCTTCATGAGATGAAATAATTGACAAATCTTTGTCCTAAAGTTGTGAGAAATATATTAAACCTAGCTACCTCTACCTTTAATGACTTTTGAAGGGCATCAACAGACCTATGAGCCCCAACATATATAGGGAGAATGGCCATAAAGAATAAGGCCGCGGATGCTATGCCAGATTCCGTTGTGAAATACCTAGTTGCATTGTTAGAAGCAGCGACGTTCAGCAACGTGATATTCTGATCCATCGTTGAATATAAGACGTGGCCACAGCTGACAAGGTCAACGACAGCGAAACAGCGCAATTAAAAGGTCATTCGTACTATTGGGTACCTAGGGTAGCGACGTTTTAAGGCGCCTCTGAAATTTGATTTAACAATATAGGCAAATTACTTCAGCTGATGGACGGGATCTCAAACCGGCTAGTATTAAAAAACTGTTTTATATACATTAATGCAGGATACATAAGAGCACGGGGTAAAAATAACTATGACCCCATAGTAAAACAATAGTCATCGGAATAAAGTATCCCGATATGGAGAATAATTTGCGCTAGTACAATGTTCTACAGGTGGTTTTATTCACATATAAAATCATCTTATTTCTCAACTAAAAGCTGTACCTGCAAATGGGTTTCTGCTTGTTCGAAATCGCTTAGTTGAGCATGTTACCCTCTGCAGATATTTTTTGCAAATGCATTTAGGTGACTTGTCGGTGTATAGGTGAATATTGCTTTTGCTGTTAGAAGAGTGAACCAGTAATTTCTCAATTCGCTGCCATGAATTGACACAATATGATTTACTGCGACTCGCAATCTCCAAATATTAAAAAATTTCATGTTATCATGACATATTTAACTATAACAGTACAAAGCATGTGCAGCTCACCTAATTTAATCCATATTGCTAAAAAGTTATTTTTTTAAATAACGCGACATTTTCTTATTTGTGTAAATATATTCAGTGCGTGCTATTCATATATGAATTTTCTCAATGTATTTTTATCTGACGCGGTAAGCGTTGTTGCAAATATACTTGTTTCTGAAGTGCCAACAAATATTTGAAGGCATTTCTGGTCAACATAGAACACTTAAATTTACCATTTATTGTCACTCAGTGTTAGTCATTATGCTATTACAGGAGCAAAACTACTAAAAGAATAGAGACTTTCGTCGTCTGATGTCAATTGCTGAAATGCATCCATATTTCACACTTTCATGAATCCCCACAAAACGGAGTATTTGGACCAACTAATTGTTGTAACATAATCATTGTCCTCACGTGATATGTTAGAATAAATTTTTGGCGGAAATTAACTGAACGAAAGTAGTACGGTTTGCCAGTGTATACCATAAATGCCGTCATAATTAACTTGAAAAAATTCACCAATTATTAAAAATATTTTGAATTGATTGTGTAATTAAATCAATTTGCTTTAGCGATGCAGAAGAGAAATAAATTGCAGTCTATTGAACTATAAATAATACGAATTGGAAGTATATGAAGACCCTATTTCAAAAGTGACTTCAGAATATTGTCTTTGATTTTTTTGTAATTCAGAGGTAATTATTAAAAAAAAGAGCAGTTTTCAGCTGTCAGTTAAAAGGGCTATGTTGATAGGAACTTATTGCAGTTATTAAAACAACAGTGAAACAAATAATGTTTGTTTGAATTGGCGCCACTCTCGTTATTGCGTTCGCGATGGCCGCCGCGATTTTGCGCATCCGTGGATTGCCTTACTCAGCCACGGCGGACGATGTTATCGATTTCTTTAAAGGTATTTGATTCCGCGTTAGGTGTATTAGAAGATGTCACAATTAAGGGTGGGAAACGTGGAATATCTTTCCCACAAGGTCCTAACGGCCGTTCAAACGGCGAGGCCTTTGTGGAATTGGAAAATGAGAGTGACATAGAAGCTGCAATGGCTCACCATAAAGAACACATGGGGAGGCGTTATATTGAAGGTACTTACTTGTTTTAGGTGTGTAAATCTCTCGTGTAGTTTTTCGCTCTGACGAAACGGAGATGAAGCGAGCCATGGGCTGGCAACCAGACCGCAACCGAAAAGAGTTCTTTGCCCGCCTGCGGGGTCTCCCTTATGATACCGAAAAGCGAGACATATTTAGCTTTTTTAGCGGTGAGTGGTGTAGTTACTACACTAAAAATTCTGTTCACTGGTAATTAGAATACCTCCCGAATCAATTAATCGACAGCATCGAAATTCCGTTGTCCCTATAGCTGGGTCTTTAAATTTCCTCTTTTTTTAAATCTGGCAGGAGTTTAATTTACATCGAGTCAATGCACGTCTCGTTTCACAGCGCAGTATTTTAGCTCAGTGTACTTAGTTGTCCTCCATCATTTCCCGTTCGTGCGGCACGGGATCCATAATTTTCGTGGGTTTTGTGACGCCGCAGTCCGTATTGTGGGTCGAAGTCATTCCGATCGTGGTGGTTGCTTTCTCAACATATCTGTATGTTTGTAATCTTGTCTGTGGCCTCGGTTCTAGAGGATGGGCTGTCCCACCAGTTGGTTCTTGGTTGCATGCTTAAGCAGGTGTGTTCTCGTGAATGACATATTGGTTTTTGTCTTCTTCTTTAATGGGGCGGCCAATTTTGTGTTTGGGGCGGCGGCTTCGGCGTGCAGATCTGACAATAGCTCCTGACGGGATCGGGCTTTTGGTGGACCACTTGGGCCGTTGCACGGGGGATGCCTATGTCCAATTCACCTCGGCGGAAATGCTAGCACGGGCAAAGGAGAAGCACTTGGAGAAGATAGGGCGAAGGTGATCTTTTGTCTGTGTGTGTGTGATCCCACAATTGTTGGGGGGTTGCATTTTATCTTTTCTTCACCTATTGTTACCTCACTGACACCATCGAGGTAAGTTTATTTATCTGCCGTAGTTTGCTTCGTGGACAATTGCACCACCGTGGGACTTGTCATGTTGGTCTCCTGGGATGTATTGGTCTAATTCATTTACCATTAGTACGGCGTGGTTATTACGTGATCGGCTTTGGTTTGGGGCTGTAATGCCTTCCATGCGGTGTCGCCGTGGACGGCTTCCTTCCTCGATGGTGTCAATAAACTCATCGTTGCACACATGCTATTTCCACATTACACGCACCCGAAGGCAAGGCTATTGTAAATTGCTGCCCAGCACGTTACTTTTATACTGGAGATCACTGTACCTACTGTTTTCTTGTTTAGGTACATTGAAATATTCGATGCCACTGGAATGGAAGCGAGTATGGCTATTCGAAAACAACACGAAATAAACCGTTTGTTTCCCTTTTTCCTTAATCTCTTTTCTTCTAGAAGAACGTAGTGGTGTTGGTCCAATGATGCGACATGGACGTGACCGTGGATATTACGGTAGTCCACCCCCGCCTGGTCCTCCGGGTCCGCCTTTTCGCGGAGGCTATGGCGGGGGCAGTGTAGACGGTTACGGTTATGGTGGTCCCCGGGGCGGTACACGACCGGGTCCCTACTCCAGACCCTACTACTACGACCAGCGACCTCCCAGTCCACGTGGTGGTTATGGCCCTCCTCCGGTGGACAATCAGTATAGCGGTTGCCCCTATGGTAGCCCACGTGGAGGTGGAGGTGTTCACCTGGTCCACATGCGGGGTTTACCTTTCCAAGTGACGACCGATGAGATCGCCGCCTTTTTCACTCCCGTCCAACCCATTAACATAAACATCCACTACAACGCTCAAGGACGACCAACTGGCGAAGCAGATGCAGAGTTTGCCACGCACGATGAAGCCAAAGAAGCAATGAAGAAGGACAGAGAGAGAATCGGCACGAGGTACATTGAACTATTCCTTGAATCGGTACCTCGTGGCATGCCTCCGTCGCCTGGTTATGGCGGTGGTGGTGGCTCCTGGAACTACGGTCCACCGTTCTACGGCGGCGGTGGCGGTGCCCCTCCAACTCCTGGCGGGGGTGCAAGCGGATCGCAGGGTTCCGTTGGTCGGTACAATGGCGGCGGCCGAGGGCCACCGGCCCAGCGGGGTTATTACGATTCACCCGGTGAAGGTGGTTACTACGGTGGCAGCAGCGGTGATTACAGCTACGTCCCGCCTTCTGACGACCGCTACGGAGGTAGTGACGGTCGAAGAGACAGTGGCTACGGTGCGCCGCAGCAGGCGCCGCCTCCCAGTGGTCAAGACAGGCGAAAGGGAGATGGTAGGTTCCCAAATTGAGTCCCAAATAAACCCCTCATTAGTATCCGATGACGGCTACGACAACTACGAGGCTATGAGAGAATCTGAAAATTATTACTGGTGAAGGAAGAGGGAAAGATGAATTTTATCGGGGAGGCGCCTGCGTAAGAATTGTGCATTTCTTTTATATTCATGCAAGCCAATCTGTTTGTATAACTATGAAAAAAAAAAGAATTGTTTTTATCACGTCTCCTTTCTTGCGCTGACTTTCGAAGATTGGTGGCATTGGGTACCGAGAATGGCGGTGGCCACTAGCTTCTACGACTTTTCACCAGTTTTTGGCATTTCCCTTCGTAGTTTTAAATCTGGCAAGGAAGAAAATTGTGTCCTGTTTTCGATTCTGTTGCTCTAGTTCTGTTTTTGTTACGCTACGACCGCAGCTACTAGTCTAGGGGGGCAGGGGCTGGAGTTATTGTTGGTTCCATTAGCCTCTTCGTCAGATTCCGTGTCGCTGGCCGAACTGAAACTTTAGATGAGCTGGTTTGCGATTCGTTCCACCAACGCCCAGCTACATTATCGCTTGTGATGGGTGTTAGAGTCGAATCTAATCCCGCCGTTTGTAGATTTCCTAATTAGTCAGGTAAACGTGCCTGCATCCGTTGGGGTGTTTACTTGTTTAAATATGTACGGTTGGCAGGAGTGTTGAACATTTGCATGGGCCGTGTTGGTAGTTAAAATTGGGTGGTGGACCGATCGTTTTGCCCAGTCTCTAGAGACAACAAAGACAAGAACGCCAACAACAATAGGATTATTATTGTTATTACCGAAATCAATATCAGTTAGCAAAACAGTCACGACGACGTGGGCAAAGAGGTCCCGTAGAAGAATAACGCAGCCAACAGTGGAATGTATCACAGAGAGAAAGAGGGAAGGACTGAGAGACAAGACACGAGGGTTCACAGTACGTCACGGGGATGCCAGGCCTATTCGGCGGGCCTAAAGCCTTTGACGAGCGTCTTAACTCGTTGCACCAGGTCTGTCGAGGCGGTCTCGTCCTCCGACTTGGCCTCGATCGACACCGATCCTGTGCTTGTCTAGAAATGAAAGGGTGGAAGTGCTATTTCCCTGCGCTCAGAACGCGTGTTGCGCCACACAGGAAGTACTCTAGATATTGGCACTAGCTTCGCTTTTATGCAACAAAACAGTGTCAAATAGGGTCACAAGCTGTGACGCGCTTGAGAGCTGTACCACACTTACACCGCAGTGTGGTACTAGTGTTTTCAAATAGACGCTTTCGGCAGCGATGTGCTTCACATCGAACAACTTACGGATAGTTTGATGAGGACGCAGACAGGTGTCGTGGCGACTTCGGCGTAGACAGAAGCACTGGTGCCAACCCGTTCAACAACTACGGAAGGAATGAATGAAAGGCATCGATTTGGGGAAGGCAATTCAAGTTTAGCACACGTTATAATGCTACAGCGTTTGAAGGCGAGTCTGACCTGACAAGCTGGCAGCCTTGGAGAGTGCGCCGAGGAGGGAGACGAAGGTGGGCTCGAGGAGGTGCGAGTTGCCGGCTGACAAGGCTTCAGCAGTCGCCGGACAACGGACTTTGGCGCGAGCAGCGGTGACAGCCTTGAAGTTCGACAACAAGTCCACAAAGGCCTCCTCAGATATTACGGGCGGCTGGTCGGACCTTGGCTGCTTTATTTCGCCACGTTGGTCGTTGCTCTAAAGAGGAATTCAGATCTCAAAACATTCTTCCAGTAGGTGGTTAGCACTCCGCTATCAGCATTTGGCAATGTCGATATAGTACTTATTTCCGTGTAAGTAGAACGGGCACCGATAATTGTTCCATGTGTGGCCTATAAAACCGGTGTCCAAGCGACGAACACATCGGCGAATACAGTCAGCACGGACGTACCTGGACGTGCCGCCTCGACGGCTCCTTTCTTGCTTGTGCGCCTCCAACTCCAGACGTTCCATTGACCTAGGAGGCAAATATAGTGTGCTTACGCTAGATAACTCCAACCCCCACGACACCAGAACTCAGACGTCAACTTGGGAGCGCGGAAGTGATAAAGGCGGTGCTGACAATGTAACAAGAAACCCACCTTGCTCGCCTTCTTCTTCTTGTTCCTGGTTTGGAGCGTCTTCTTGGTGTCGGTGGAGGGACGCGAAGGCGTGTCCAACGTGGCCTCCTCCATCGACGGAATGTCCAGCTGGATGTTCAACAGACGGTGGGGATCGTTTGGGTCAAGTTCGCTCTCTTCGTCGGGGGAGTCCACGTCGTTCGGCGTCACACCCTGAAGGCGACATGGAAGACGATTAGGCGGCTAAAGGACGCCAACACTGGAGACTTAAATGAAAGACGAAGAGGCGAGAGAGAGCATTGCACGAGGCAGCGTGCAACACACATCCTCATCGGGTCGACTTTTGGGCCACATTTTCAAGTGACCAGACCTTCAAATCGACATTGTCAATATTCATACTCCAACCTGAAGCAACTAGGATTCTCTGCTAATCGTCGTCGGTTACTCTTATCTTGCTCAACGAAATCGAACGAGCAGGAATAAGGAACTATCTTGAGCACGCATTACTCAGGACATCTGGTCACCAACGCCTTCCGTAGATGCATCACAGCGCCATAGCTTCATCATTGGCGTTTATATTCGGCCAGGGGAATAGTTATTGCGGTTCATAATCGGCGGGACTGTGGAGGCATCAACCGCCTCGAACTTCTTGCGCGCCACGAAACCGTCAATGCAGACCTCTTTCGACTTAACAAAGTCGGCATTTGTCCAAAACTAAACCCTTGTGAAAACTAAATTAGTGCTGGAATCGATCTGACCCACCCCCCGCAATCTCATTGGCTGGTTGCAACTGTGGCGGTAATTTGAATGCTGAGTGCTAAAGCGCAATGCACGAATTCCGACTGGTTTATGCGAGGAACGTGGATCGAACCGTACCTCCGGCAGATCCACGACTGTGCTCACTGGAACGCTAGTTGGAAAGTCGACGGCCTCCTCACTCTCCTCCGGCACTGGGACGCGTTCCTTCCTGGGACGTTGGCCCTTCCGTGCCTTGCCTCGGGTGCTGTAACCATGGAGCAAAAAAATGCAGCTTTATGCAGAAGTCAAAAGAGGGGAGTCAGGGAATCAAAGCGTGACCACTGCCTCACCCGGTGGGGGTCTTCGCCTTCTGCCGACCGATTTCTTTCAACTGTTTCTGCATTTCCATCGCGAACTTATCCGAACTTGCCAGTTTTGGTGCTGCACGTGGGTCGAAAAAAGAAAAAAACCAGAGACGCGGAAATGTGTTGGGCTTTGCAAAGACATACTACTTGTTAGGACAGTAAGTAGTGCGATCAAGGCTAGCTTACTTTTGGGGACGTCTGTAGAGGGAGCCTCAACCACAGGAGGTGCCTCTGGCTCCTCGGATACCGAGCCTTGTGAACGCTTCTTAGTGCTCTTGAGGTAGTGAGGGTTGGATTCCTGCAGCAGCAGGCGCTGTTTCCGCATCTGTGTGCAAATTTATTTTAAAAGTACAATCTACTTAAATGTGACAGTAGTCGATTTTATTTGGAGCCTACCTCATCCAATTCAGCTTGAGTGAGCTTAACAGGCTTCGGACCCTCAGGCTCGACGAGGCCAGAAAAGATGCCGCCAGTCGCTGATTCGCCAATCACTCCCTGCAAGGAAAACACAAAAGTGTAACGAGAGGTGACAACGCACACACACACACACACCTTCTTGCTTCGCTTCTTGTGACGGTCCAATGGCGCGTCGGTCGGCAGGAGAGACGAGGGGGATGCGAGTGTGAGCTTCGGCGGTGGAGGTGGCTCGTTGATCCACGCGTCCAGATCCAGTCCCTCGGGAAGGGGGACTTTGCGCTGGGCCTTCGCGGCAACCGGGTGCACCTCGCCCGCGAAGAGACCGCCCAGCTCCACCAACACACCGTGCACACCGTTCAACAGATCCGACGATGGAGGAGGCTGCGTCGAGTCTAGAAGGCAAATCCACGCAAGGCTCGACTTGCCCCCGTAGAGAACAAACACCCACGTCGGGAGACAATTAGATAGGTCAAACAAAGAAGTGGCAGAGGGGTGAGGAATGGACCGGTGGTTCTTGAGGCGTCACCGTTCTAAACAGTTTTCCATGGTGGTCATGTGCGTGCTCAAAAAGTCCTCCGATATTTGGAAGACGAAATAACGCTTCCTTCCGCGTGTTGGTGTCTTTGAGGAGTGGGCAGCGTCGAGCTGTCATCGTCGGCGACACTTGGAATCAGCTTATTTGTGTCAGAGATGACGGCTGATAGCCCTGTCTGTTATCCTCGACGACGCGTCAGATGTTGCTCCAGAGCTAAAGGATCGAACGACTGACGCAAGATGCGAAGTACCTGCATGAACACGCAGTGGAAACCATCGGGGCTGTGGGGGTGGATTGAAAGGATGGTGGAGGGAGGTGGGGGGAAAAGGGAGGCAGTGATTACCGGTGGCAGGCGTCGGAGCGTCGTCGGCAGCGCTGGCAGTTTTCCTGACTGCGGAGAGAGGGTCCAGACTGTCGTCGGCGTCGATTCCAAGGAGATCAACAACGTCTTCATCGCCACCACCACCACCACCACCACCACATGTTGATGTGGGCGGCGGCGGAGGCGGTTGTGGTAGCGGAGATGTGCTTGCTGTGGCACGCAGCTTCGTTAGCCGCTTCACGACGAGATGCAACAATTGGTGGATTGACACGGCCTAGGAGGGAGAGCATAGGGGACGACCAATGAGACTGCAGCTGTGTACTTGTGCTAACCTCGCACACAATTACGCACAAGTGAGAGTGTGTGAAAATGAGTGGGCTGTTTCCGAAAGTTTACCACCTTACACAGAGGCAGGCATTAGCAGCGTCGTTGCGAAACTACGAATAACAAATGATGATTCAAACATACAAATTAGTGCCCCGCGAAGACGCCAGTACCTTTCCAGCGTGGAAGCAACCCAAATCAATGAGCATAAACTGGACAATCGCTTGTCCATCGAGAACGGTTGGAAGCAGGAATGGAAATACACGAACCAAATCGTAGAAAACTTTCGACAGGCAAATGTGCATTAGTCACATTTACGGACGACAGCCTTATTCGGAATCCGCGCGCAGATCCTTAGATTAATCGGAATATTAGTGCTTACCAAACGACGTTCAGAAGTAGCTCCAAAGCAGGCCCATAGACGCATCTGTCTTCAGACAGTCATGGTGGACTAAGTCTAGTGATTAGAGGCGATGGCATTCTCAAGAGAGTCAGTTGTCTTAAGCATACTGCTCGTTACATAAAACTGTGTTCCAAACACACACACACACACACTCAGAATCATCGAGTGACGATACGCCGAGTTGCAGGAAACGAACAACAAGACACCACGTACGCGTTCCTGTGCTTCCAAGTTGGCAGAATGAACGAAGAGGGAGATCTTGTCCATCAGGAAGGCCGTCAACTCGAGCAGACGGTCGACGAGGGCGCGGAGGTCGGCCGAGGCGTCGATAGATTCGGGCGGCGGCGGCGGGGGGTCGCTTAACACGTCGCAGCCGCCTGTGGTCTGGGCGAACCACGCGGCCACCAACTTGCAGTAGAGCTTGAGGCAGTTGAGCACCAGCACGGACTGGATGTGACCAGGCAGGTCGATGAAGCTCGCCGTCTCCAGCATCGCCTCCAGCGTCTCCCGGGGCTCCTCAAGGAACCTGCAAATGTGGCCGATGGTGAGGGTTTAACTGGTAGACTTTTGCAGAAACATCCAGCAACTAAAACCTACGGTCGTGTGCATGACTCAGACCCCGTTCCGCTAGTCTAGTTGTGGAGCAATGATGAAACAATTAAGTGATGACAGCGGTTCGAACGCTTCATATTTGTATTACAATGCATGAACGGAATAGAGCTGCGGCAACTCTTCCTGATTGGTTAGTCCAGACGGCCGCGATAAATCTGATTGGTGGAAGTTAACCTTGTAGCTGCAGTTTGTGCTAATTGCTCAAACGACAACTTATAAACCATATTCAACCTATTGCCCTAAAATAGCCCACTATTTATTTAGTGCTGGTATTTTCGAAAAAAGAGCTTAAAAAACGGGGGAATTCAATACCCAGCGTATTCTCCGCAAATCCAGGCTGCAGCATATATGACATCGTGAAGGCTGGCTTGGTTCGAGTGAGTCATCATGCTTTTGCAAGATCTCAGGAATATGGCCTGAAGGTAAGAGAATGAAAACAAACATCTGGAGAATCAATCAGGTTTGATTAAAAAAGAAAAAAGTTTCCCATGGTTTGCATTCCTATAGTTAGTTAGCGACCTAGATTGACGTGAAACAACACCTGGTGACTGCAGCAATCCATGAACGGAATTAAAGTGTGGCACTTCTTCCCGATTGGCTAGTCTAAACGACCGTGGTAAATCTGATTGGTGGAAGTTGACCTTGCAGTTGCAGCTCGCAGGAAAGTTTGATATCGCACGAAACAACTTCAATAAGGATAGGATTTAATAAATATTACTTTTCCATTTGAGTTATTGCCTTTATTTCGGAGAGGTGGTTTAAATGATGGAGCAAAATAAACTTACCATTTGACCAACCGCGAACTGGCGCACGGAGGCCACGCGAACTGCCACATCAAGAAGCTGATTGGCCAGAAGCTCGCCAGTCCGATTTGTATTCAACTGTGCCAGCTCTATCAACACGGAGACATACCTTCGAAGGCAAACAAACATTATTAACCAATTACCCCACATAGTCTAAACTGGAAGTTCATACTTTTAGTGGCAAGTCTTGCTAATTGACCTATTTCGCCTCGTGAAGGCTTCAGAAATCGGCGCATGGGGAAACGATTAATACCTCAGAACAAAACAAATAATACTGCACTCACCACTCGAACGACACTACGTAGTGGTAGTTCTCCTGTGAGCAGATCCTCACTATTGTGGAAATCAACTCGGAGCGGAAGTAGTTGCCAATGTCGGGCGAGTTGAGATGTCGAACCAGGCTCTTGACTATCTCGATGAGGTTCGTCTTGGTGACCATGCCATGGAGGAGGTCGAGGGCGCGCAGTCGAATGGACTCGTCCTTGTCCTCCAAACAGGCCAAAATGAGGTCTTTGTGGGCCTGCACGCTCTTCGGGTGGTGCCGCAGGATCTTGTTCATCGCCAAAAGCCCGAGGTACTTGACTAAATTACAAGGTCAGGCATCCCAGTCACACAAATGAACTCACAACATTGAAAGGTCAGCTGTAGAGGGCGCCGCAAACGTGACCGTGTTCGTGTGTGGTGCATTTCCGTCACAAAATTGATCCTACTACACTTAGGTAAGTTTGTTTTGTGTAAACTTGGACCACCTCGAAAACACATCGAGCTAGACATGTGCCTGGGTGAAACCGTGTCATTCAAAACTAATTGCGCTAAAAATATTGTCCCTGTAATCGGCATACATCGAGTTCAGATCAGCATCCAAGTCCGACTATGATCGTCTCATCGACAACTTCAAGACATCCACCAGGGAAGGCACACGCTTCACGCCGTTTCGGACATTCTCTACCTCTGTTTTAACAACCGTTTAACATTTAACTCCACAAATTCCTACACCCAATCACCCACGTGGAAGAAAAGCTACCCACCACTACCTCTACCACCGGTGTGAACATCTGCTCTGTCGAGACAATTGACGTGACATTGCGTTTTTAGATAAAATTACTAGCAGGAAAAGAACTGCTACGCATGAATCCTGGCCTGCTTTGCATAATAATAGCAAAAATTACAACCAAATATCTTGCGTGTTTTGATGTCTGCGTGTAGCACTAGCTATAAACTTATGGGTTACGTGTGTAGAGCGCACTGAAATCCAAAGGAGGAGGGATGGATAACGTGGAATGGAGTCCAGATGACCTTACCATGACCTCAAACAAAGAACGCTGACCCGGGATTGGATAAAAATGTCGTCATTGGGATGGGTCCTAAGCGCACCGACAGTGGCTGTTAGTTGCAGTAGTCATGTATTAAGGAATCCAGACCAATACTTTGCTGGCATTGGACAAGGAACACGCTGGAATGAGGTGAGCCAGAAATTGCGAAGTTGGTTGGACAACGGATCCGACAACGTACCACAACACCGTGAGATGACGAATATCATCATAATTCGGTACATCTAGCTCTAGACACGCAATGACACCGCCCTAAAGCAATGATGACACACATCCCCCCCCGCCCTGAGCAATAAACATCTGCGGTCGATTCTTTGAAGCCTTGGATTGGCTGGTTTTATGAAAGAGGAGGAGGAGGCCGATTAGGTAAGATAATCGTCGACCGGAAGCAGAGAAGATGCGATTTTTAATCTAGCTTGCCAGGCTAATTTCACGTGGCAACGGGTAGCAGCAGGCGTAGATGTTCTGAGCATGGCAAGAAGGCGGGCAAACTTACGGTTTTGGTCGGAGTCCTCAATGAGTATGCGCAACTTCTGCACGCAGAGCTGTAACAAGAAGAAAATTGAGCACAGTGGGACGTCACGCTTCTTGAACGCATCTCACGGTCATGAGGGCCTGCGATAGCCAGGTAGAAGACTTCAGGTTTGTCGACTTATCTAACTAATTGACTACTTCCTACCAGATAGAAAGTAGTGCTTTTACTGATAAAACAGAAATCAGATCTTCGAATGCAAGGCAGTCTGCCAACAGACAGCGTGGCGGCTTTCAGGAAACACAATGGAATCCGGTAATTATCGAGCTCTAAGGTACACCCACGTGAATTCTACCGGCGAACACGGTTAATTGTTAGGTGGGAAAAAAATGCACTGCACAACACAGCGCACTCTCTTCACGACAGAAAAAAAACATACCTCGACAAAGTGTGCACGCTTGTGGCAGTTGCAATGCTATCTTTTTTTTCTAATCGCCGAAGGAAGCAACAAGGTACTTGACCGTTTACTCCTTTTACTACCTTCAGTCGTCATTTACATTTGTACCATTTTTGGTGACTGCAAAATCAGTTTTTAGCTGTTGCACACGTGCGATTTCGAATCTACTTAAGTTGCATAATTACCAAGGGTGTCAAGTAGAGCTTTAAGCGAGCAATGTAACACCTGGTCTTTCCCAGTTCGGCTAAGTGACAATGGTGTCTGGTGGGAGGGACAGTGTGGTTTGTTTAGATTAACTCGCATCACACGAAACCCGTTCACACAAATTAAAAATAGAAACCTCAACTAGCACAAGAATCAGCAAATGCCTCAACGCCGGACACGATAAACACCACAGTGCCTCCGAGCCTTTGGAACCAAGTTGAGCAACCCAAAGCACACATGGATTCATCTGTTGACGACATTGTCTGCAGCGAAAAAGGCCTAGCACACCAATGAACGCACACTTCGTTTACCCCTACATTTATAGATTCCCAGAGGTTAGGAACAGCCAAATGAAGGGACTACATCTGTTGCATCGTAAAGCGGGAACAGCTAAGTGTAGCGCAGACTACAGCGAAGATACAACACACACACACCCACCCCAGACCCATTCAATGTAGCAGCCATTGCGCCCTGGCAAATGAACCAATCACAGCACTCCTGTTGTGCGAGGGGTCGTCGTGGTAACTCGTAGTAAAAAAGAAGTATGCTTTGCTCACCTGGATCGACGCATGGTGGTCAGGCACCCCTGATGAAATAGAAAGCAGCACTTTAATTTGTAAAGGAAAAAAGGAATGAGTAATAAACGCGGTTCAGAGCGATGCAGGGAGGGGACACATGCGCAACAGACGACGGCGTGGGATTCACAACAACACCACAACAGGCACACAGGGCATACCGACGCGGTAAGTCGAGGGATGGTTGAAAGGAGAGGAGGAAGGCATTAAAGGCATTAGTAGGCATATTGATTACAAAGCGATAAGCCGGGTGATTTGCCGCGATGGCTCATGCCACTGACGGGGACTTGCAAGCTAACTTTGGCCAACGTGTTTGTCTACATGCGTGACGGTGAATTCTACACTGGCAGACGCTCCGACGCCTTAAGGCGAAATCATCTAGGCTACACACTCACACAAGGATCGATAGATCACACACAAACCGGCCTGGTGTTACCTTGACACCACAATTTTGCATTTGTGTGACGGCGCACAGTTAACTCTGGACCGATTTCAAGTTGACATCAGTAATTGACAGCGCAGCCTGTATGCACGTACCGGAAAAAGGCCATGCTTCCTTCTATCCAGGCGGAAGAAGCTAATCACATTTAAACACACACACACACACCGCACCCGGTGAAAGCAGGAGCACACGGTTGACTCACCAGCAAGAACGGTGTTGATGCATTCATACAAGAGCGACATTGCCGAGGTACTAGATGTGTAAAATAACGGAGTGTGTAGGTTAGAATAATCAATTGGAAGCATGAAACTGGGAATGCAAATGGAAATGCTGTGCTATGTAAGGGACATTTGACGACACTTCGCATGATGGAAGCAAATTCCCGGTTTTCTCAATAAACGTGCATAAAAAGATTTGAGAAACATTCAAGAGTTACGACAAGCTTAAAAAAAATCGTGGAAAATCGACAATATGAACCATCTGGGTATCCTATTTCAAAGTACTGCATTAAGTGAGGACTAGTATTTGCAGGTAAGAGTTGAAAAACTGAACAGACGAATTGCCTACTTGTGGATAAGATTCGTTAACGGCTCGATAAGCTTCTTTCCCAAGCGCGGTTCGAGAGGAGTTAGAGCACCGAACTAGAGAACGAATAAGTAATAAAAGGTGTATACCAACCAATTTAATAATTTTGATTAAAACCCAATTATTTGTCGAGCTGGTCATAAGCTTGAAGAAGACGGGAGAGAGGGAAAGGTAGTTTTGGGGATTTTTGCGTGCCAATTCACAAATCACGTTGACCGCTGCAGACTGAACACCTAGGGTGGAAATTTAAAAAAAAAGAAACAGTACCATACCTGGGTCGGGGTCTTCGAGTTTTTTTCGGAGGCGTGGAAAAGCAGTACGAAGTGCATCAGGATTTTTAAGAAATATTTTATACAAAAGAAGTACGGCTTTCTTAGCAATGTATGGCTTTGGGGACATCGTCTAAAATACAAGCCATTGTTGAGTCAATAACACGCGAACCTCATAAATGAAATGGAAAAAAAAGTAGACTATTTAAACTCACCAAGGCTAATACATCATCACAGAGATCTCTTGCCAGGTCTGGAGTTACAAAACAAGACAAACCAGAAAGCGCAACGCTCGTATCGTACAACTTGCCACTGTTTAAGTCCTAAGCCACTTGCACAACTAGAACCGAGAGCCTACCTTTCGTATGAGGTTCGTAGTGAGCATAAGCACATCAGTATGTTCTCCAAAGCTTTGTGAGGCAGCTAAATACCCTATTCTCTAAAGGGATATAATTATTTTTTTAAAAATCCACCTTGAATGAGAATTTAGGGCTGCTCATAACCTCGATTATATTAAAAGCAGCCCACGATATATCATATCCAAGCATTTGAAGCTACAAATAGACTTAAAATTGCTCATTACATATGCCAATTTGTTTGTTGCATTGGCTTTGGCGGCAATACTTCCTGACTTGAGTTCATTTTTTATCTCATCGATGCAGTCGTGTATGTACTTCGCCTTATTTTAGTGAGAGTGAGGCACTATAGAGCACATACCTCATCATCCTTATGTGCCCTTATTCCTCTTACTAGATCTGAAAGATCTTTGTCCAACGCCCTTTCTAATGTACTCTTGACGGCGGAGAGTGCCATCAGAGCAAAACAGACGAATAACAGACGCCGACACCAATATGTGTAGACCATTCACCAGCGTCAGTATCATCGCCGTTACATGATGTAAGCGTTTTGGCTCATGAGACATTGAATACCTCAAAACCGATAATATAATATTTAAAGTAAATTGGTTAAAATAAATGAACATCAAAAGTTACATTTACTATTTTAACATATAAAGCCCCATTGAGTATTACAACGTTAACATTTGCCACTAACTCGGTTTGTTACGAGTATATAATTTATCCTTTCCTAAAAAATGACATAATGCTTCATTAAATAGGTGCGTGAATGATAGGATGCTTAGGTTTATGTTACTTGAGAATTATCGTTAGCTTCAATGTCGTAAGGAATATCTTTTAAATTTGGATCATAAAATGTATTTATGGCCTGGAACACAAACAGTGTGTGGTATTACAACATTTTCTGTTAATGGGACTAGATGGTTCAAGCTAGCATAATTTCCATTAATGTTTTGGGAACAGTTTTAACTGTTTGACTTTCGTTATGACGTTAATGTGTGGGCCACTGGTTCGTCCGGTGAGCCAGCTTCGTGATCTATAAATACAGCTGGATTTTCTTGCATAAGAATTACGTGCTGTGAACATTTTAAAAAGGCTTTTAAATTATAGATCAGAGAGCCGTTACGTCATTAAATCCGCATATGCTTTTTTTCTTTATTATTGTGCGTGTTAATAAGTTCTTACAAGTGTAAACGAGGTGCAAAGCGGATAAAAGACTTAGGACCAATATATAATAAAAATAGTTAAAGCATATCACCTTCTGTGTCTCACTTAAAATGCAACAACGAAAAATGAGATAGTTAGGGAAATGTTAACACCAAAACCATCGCAGGATCTTCGAAATAGTTTACATTTTGAATATATTTGAAACATATTCGTGCTTTGTACCTTATTTACATCTATAGATTGATGACATAATAAACAGGGCATTACGCAGCATATCACCTCAGTGATGTTACCACATAACTGTACACCAATTAACCCTTGGATCCTAAGATTTTAACGATTCGGGAGCACAAGAAATCGGATACTTTGCAGCCTGTCGTGTGAAGGTGTTGTACAAGTGCAAATGCCTACACGGATGGTTTTGTAATGAGATAGTATCTTTTAGCATTACCAGACGACCGATTAGGACCAAAAATATAGGGTTCCATGATATCAAGGACTCCCCAAATGCTGGAGACTTTATTTGCATAAGTGTCGAGGACGAATGAAAAAAATGTAAACAGCCTGGTTGGGTATTTATTTTCTGTTATTTAATCAAAGGTTCAGCCTATGTTGTGATGAATGCCTCTAACATGTGCGTACACAAAAAGGCAGATTAGCTCCCTTTTTTACCAATAATTTCTCTGCCATGGTTTTTGCCTTTATTTCAATACTAGTGAAAAGATTTATATCGACCAAGCTGGGAGGACTCTATTTTGTATACTTATTCAATTGTCACACATACAACTGAGGAATAATTAAATTAACAAATCGTGTAGTTATTTGTCCTGTTCTTCAACTTTAAGGATCTGAACGTGAATCTCATAGATATATATATCCGCATTGAAATTTGTCTTAAACTTTCAGCACTTTTGAAGGTCTGGAGTTGCAAAAAAACAATTTTTTATTTATTTGACCATTTTAAAATTATTCGCAAAAATTTCTGCAGTGATTTTCGAATTTCTAGCAATATTTAAAGTGTTACATTCACTAATTTTGTGTTAAGCCTGGCAGGCATTCTGCCACGCATTTTAGCTTTAAGATTCCAAATAATGCCCGCAAAACACACGGTACTTGTCAATTTGCTTCAGGTTACAGCATTTGCATTCCAGATCTTGGCGGTCAGCATTTCGTTCGACGCCTTCACGTGTCCCAGACATAAGGGGGCCAAGAGATTCCGGTAGATAATTTATCGAGAGTGATCCAAATTTAATTAGTTTAATCAAATGTCTCAATGCCTAACTAAGTTAGTTTTCAAAAGCCCCAGAAATTTAAATTAGATATATTAACGCATGTTTCTCATAGTTCTGGTTCCTCCGACAACATTTGCAATATTTTTCACACCTCGTGCGTAATTAATGTACACGTTGATGTCAACAAAGTACGACTGTTGTTTATTTAGGCTTGCGTAAAACAAGCAAATTTATTTTTATGGAGAGTAGGAGGGTAGAGTCCGTTAAAATGCACTTAGGTTTTACAATAGGCTCTCTCGACTAAGATGCACTCACGTCACATGTTAAGGTCAACTATACATAGTCAACGAACCACATCACATTTCATGTTGACGTGGGTAGGATATTAGACTAGAAGGCGAGTCTCCTCCTATAGGTACTTGTGGAGACCATTCACTGCACTGATATTTGGTCGTCTGAATATAGCTCTGAATTACATGCGTCAATTCCTACTGGCTGACTCAGAATAACACCTTGGAAGTTTCACACTCCGCTGCAGGAAACCTCTAATCCACGCGTGCCCCTACGTGTATGTGTTATTTGATTTTGGGTACACACGTTATCCGTGGAGACCACTCACTGCACTGAGATTTGGTCGTCTGAATGGAGCTCAGGATTTCATGCGTAAATTCTTACTGGCTGACTCAGAATAGCACCTTC
>UXSR01000440.1:0-33879 GCA_900604375.1 Mesocestoides corti
AATGCACTGTGAAGTTTGTGCGCAGACCTCCACCGCCACCACCACCGTCCACACCCCCGCCCCCTCCCCCCTCCGTTGCTCCCGCTGAAGCTTTGATCTCGGCAATGAATCTCCCAGCTTATTCCCAATTTCGTGCGCAGACACGCACACACGCACTCCCCATCCTCTTCACCATAAATCCATGCGTCTGTTTCTAAGCCCATATCCATTATTATCCACGTGACCACGTCGATATTGGCGAGGCTCGGGTCCCACCTATCCACTGGTCTGTTGGCTTGTTTGACCTCGCTGCTCTCGTGCCAGTCGTCCGTGCTTTACATTCGCTCCCACCACCTTGTGGCGGAAGCTCGCTTGAACTTGGGTAGCGTTTTACACTTGTTACCCCCGAACTGCCATCTTTGTGTAAACCTTCCCCAGGTGTAGGCGATTGTCGCTTAACTGCGCTGTTTTTCTTCCCAAGAAATTATCCTGCTGTCAGCCTTTAATTTCACCGTCATTGGTTTCTAAACGACCGCCCCGGTCTCTGTTTTAAACAAGCATGAGACATCCTGCCACGGGGGTTGTGGTGGTGGCGGTGTTCTGTTGCCGCGTCAAACGCCCCTTCTCTGTAATTACCCTGTCACGCATCTTGACGTCACGCGCACCTGTCCTGAATGCGTCTGTCAGCTTTATCCTTGTTCTTATTTTGTCTTTTTCACAACAAGGCGACCTCACATTCAATCTTGCTTTGTTGAAAGCCCCCCCTAGCCCGTCTTTTCATCCACAAATTTCGCCGACTGACCCCTCTGGTGCCGCTTCATCGATTACCACGGCGTTCGTGTTCAGATTTTTCACTAAATAAGACGAGAAAAAAATTCACGAGGACTACTCCCTGTCATCGTTATCGCTTCTCACACGGACAAGTGAACTTCTTGTTCTTTTGCGCTATCGCAGGATGATCTGTTGCTTCATTTGTCCGCGAAAATCCCCCTCTGCCCGACCACTTTTCGCAGTAATAAGATGTCGAGCTAATCAGCGTTTTTGTTGTGAAATTATGCGCTTTCGTGACTCACAGTTGCCTGGGGCTTCGCAGTTTGCCTTGCTGCTCGCCGTCTCGCGTACCACAGGACGGTAATTAGCTGTGCTTTTTCTCTCGATGCCAACTTATTGCACTCTGCTGAAGTGTGTCCTCAGCCTCGCCCATTGGCTAGAGCATACACCTTCACTGCCTCCACCTAGACAAGCGCTTTAACAGCTGTCTCGGTTTGGGTTGAGTTGATTGCACGGGGACCACACACTGGAACTTTTACCCGCCCCAAACACGCCAACAGCACTCGATGTAAACGTCGTCAAAGGCCATCGGGGCCATTTCGAAGGTACTACGCTGTTCCGGTCCTTTTCGCGCGATGGACACTCAGCCCAATGCCGGGAAACCCAAGCCTCAACCTCGATATTGATTAGACTGGACTTGCCTCGTTCCTCGGGGGAGGGGTTTGAGTAAAACACGATTCGACTTGACGTCCATAACGACATTTACGTTCTCCGTAGAGGGTTGTCGAAAAGGTTGTGAAGAACTCCTGACACCGGCCGAAACCATGCCGCGGTATGGTCTTTGTTGGACACTGAGCAGCATTTTTACAAGCTCTCGTGGAGCTTCCCAAACTCCTATCAAGAACACCTTAGGAGTCTAAATACACGGGATTTTGGCATAAATCTGGCGTCTGCCTCCTGCCGTCTGTTTGGTACAACGTTTCTGCAACGGAGGCAGTCAGCTGTTGGTTTTTTTTTTTTTGAAGTAGAAACACACAATTGCAAGTTGGTGACAAACAAGTCAGTCAAATTGACAGCGGTATGATGTGTTCACATTGACCCCTTCAGCAAACAGGCTTTGTCTGTCAACCGGTGTGTATTTTTTTTGATCGTCAAAATAACCATTAGTAAGTTTCCCCACGCGTAAAACTGTTTTCCAATTTGGATGTTGGGAAAAAAACATTTGTGGCTGTGGATTTCGCTGTTCTTTCTGTTCTCGACACTCTGACGGTTGCAGATGTCATCAGTGAGACGCCGATCTTTCATCCAGGTTCAATTTTGCCCCCTTCTGCGCCGTAAGGCGATTGGTTAGTTGGTTCTGTGGCTTCCATTGGCTACTGTAGACGTTTGAAAAAGCACTTGTTTGGGGGGGAGACGGACGTGGAGGTGCATAAACCAAAGACAAAACACGCGGAACCTCAGGAAAATAAAAATTTTCTTTCCTTCCAATTCTCACCAGCGTGTGTGTGTTAGCATGATGGCCCTTTGGTCGAGGGGGGGGGGAGTCGCAGCGTTCCCCCCTTTTCGCCCCCGTGTGTCCACCTTTTTTGACCCCTCCGCTTTTTGTGTTTCTACGTGTGAGTCAACCCCGTACTGGCGTTCCGCGTCGTTTTTCGATTTCAGCAAAACTTACCTCCTCCCGCCGAATCCCCTAGTTTATTTGGGGGCGACCGCTGCAACTGCTGTGGGTGCGCCGAACCACCCACAGCCGTAGCTCCACGAAATTTCGCATAATTGTCTCCCTGATTGATTGCTTGTTGTTGCCTTCGCCCTCTGATAGACCTTAGTTGATTATTTTTGAGGGTGAATTTTCAACCACTGGCTTGTTTATAATAAGCTCGTGTCAAGCACGCCTCAGTGCCCTAATTGCCGACTTTGTAGTGTTCTCGCATGAGTAAACTCCACCCTGGGAGAAGCGACACGCGCTCTTAACTCGCTCCCACGGCTACCAAATTGCTCATTCTGCCAAGCAAACCTCATTACAAACGCCACTCCACGACGCCTTCACCCGCCACCTCGAAATTCGCTGGGTTTTTTTGCCGAATTCGACTGCATTAACACTGCACGGTGTCGGGTTTCACCCCGGTACTCAGTTTACTTGCGTGTTCGGTTTTCTGTAATCATCGGCCTTCAGACTCGCCTAATTTGTGCTGCTCTACGCGTGTGTTGTGCTCCTTCTTGCCTGTGGGAAGTCGTTTTACTGGAGGCGTTCGTTGCCTGTGTGAGTGCACGCGTGTATGTGATTTCACTCAATCACCTTGCTAAGTTACACAATGTCTCCCAGTGTTATTCGCCTCGCTTCGGGTCTTGAAGCGAGAATTACCCGTTTCCAGCTGCTCGCTTTCGTCGCCTCTAGACCTCGAGAGAGAGAGAGAGAGAGAGACCAACTCAAGTGTTTCGTGTTGGCCTCCGCGCCACGGCAACTTGCAGGGGCACGTGTGCAGTTAAGCCCTGCAACCACGCTGTCATTAAGCCGAGTTGCTCCGTGACTTGCTCCCTGTGCCTACGACAGCGGCCTTCGTGACAGACACACTGGCGGGGGGGGCGGGCGTCTACGTGTACCGCGCGCGCACCCAATGACATGGCGAGCAGTGCGCCGTTGAGTCAGTGTGTGCGGTGTTTGTTGGGTTTGCGTGCGTGCGTGCGCACACACACGAGAAACACTGAAAAAAGCAAGGCCTGACGTGCGCAGTCTCACTCTCCCGGGATTGGGCCTGCCCGGGCGTGCGTGCGTGCGCTTCTTTCATGCCTCCTTTTTTCGCCGCGTGGATTTGCTAGAGGGGTGTGTGTGTGTGGAGGAGGAGGTGGGGTGGAGAGGGGTTGCTCTGGTAACAACGATTCCAACTTTTTGATGCAGTTGAAACTCAGATTCACCATCAGCGCGGCGTCGCGTTTTTTTTATTAACTGCGGGGAATTGGGGGTTCTGCCTTGTCCCCGCCCCCCCTGCCGCATATCGCGGAGCCTAGGCGTCGACCAGCCTACGCCGTGCACTGGTCTCCTTATCAAGCCGCTGTTAATTGATGTGGTGACTTTTGAGTGCCCCAAGACGTCGTACAATGCAATGCCAGTCTTCGCAGCCGAGGTTTCGACAATGCCTGTTGTCGAGTCCCCGTGTGACTCAGTTGCACATGAGTCATGCCAGCTGTAGCTTGTGTGGTGTACACTGCAACGCCATGACTAATGCCCCATTTCTTCTCTGACGCCTCCGACAAGCGTCAAACTTGGTGCTGACGCCTACAAGTGCGCGTTGTGTGAAGGTCAAGTGGTTTAAGTGCTGCTATCCACAATTCTTTCCTTTTCCACTGTCCCCTCTCCATCTCATTTATCAATTTCTTTGTGCGTGGGTGTCCTCGTATTCCTGCCTCCACTTTCATTGTGGTGGAGGATGTGTGCTAAAAGGATTCGCTTCGTGTGGAGCGCTTTGTCTGGGGGGCAAATCTTAGCTGAAGTTGTCCGGGTGGGTGGGTCGGTGGGAGGGACAACTTAAGGTGAATTTCCATCATGCGTGTTTCTTCTCTCAAATTTTAGAAAACCTGACTCCTGCTGGCGAGTCGGTGAGCCGGGTTCCGCTGAACGCCTCGGACAGAGATCTGGCGGAGAGCTTGCCTCTCATGAAGGACATCCTATCGCGCAAGGACCCCCTTCCCCCCACCACCTCCTCCCTCCCCCTCTCCTCCTCCTCCGCCGCCGCCGCCGCACCCATCAACGCGTCAGACGGCCAATCACAGCCCGTGAGTCTGTCCTTCATTGTTGTCTTTTTCCCTGTCGAAATGGGTACTTTTGTCGTGTCGATGGCCTCTTCAAGAATTCGATTGGATGGCGGGTACCGTAGAATCCGTCGGTTGCTAATTTTCGGCCGAAAAGCGGTCTTGGCTGCGGAGGAGGAGGAGGAGGTGGTGGCGTGGTAGCTGTGACTAATGCTGCTGCGTCATATATGTACACATACATATGAGGCCGGGCTACAGATAATCGCCTTCAGGGATGACTAATTGGCAGTTGTGGCCTACCGACACCTCGGTTAGCCTCAGCAAAACCACCTTTGCGTGGGGGCTGTCTTTCTCGCTCACAAGTCTCTCCGCTTCACTTAACCCAAGTCCTCATTGGACGCCCTTTCTACCGCACGGGCGTTTCCGGTGCACTTTTTTGTCTCCGGTGCGATTTCTAACCCCTAACTAGGCATCAAAGCCGACGTCTTCGTGCTGCAGCCACGAAAGCGTCCATCTCGGAGACGCGGCTTTCCAGTGAAGTCTGTGCTGTGACTCAACCCAGATTAGTGTGTGTGTGTGTGTGTGTGTGTGTGTGTGTGTGTGTGTGTGTGGGTTCTTTCTTACCGCCGCCGTAGCCTACCACCACTTAAGGTGTGCCCGCAAGTGGAGTTTGAAAGGGCTCCAACGACACCGCCTTCTTCTCTTCAACCCAGCATTTCATGTACACACACACACACACACTGGTGCAACGCGCACGCCGTGTGTGTGTGTGTGTTTTACGTGCGTGCAAAATCAATTGAGAGGCGTTCCTCTTCGGTGTGTGTGCGTGCGCGCGCGCACTCGCACACACACACACACACGCACTCCATCGGTGATTGTGTAATTTATCTCGACGACTTATTGTCTCTCACGCCTTCATTTCACTAACGGCGGCGGCGGTGGCAGAGTCTTGCGTCATCGCGACTGCGTCACTTTCACGTAGACGTGGAAGAACCCTTGAGGTGTGTGTGTGTGTGCAGTCAACGCCTCTTGTGATTCACGTCGATTTATAATCCGCAGAATCAGCGTGGACGTCTACCGTTCCTCCATCTAGGCCGATAGTCCTTCGTCGTCGCGTTCCAAAGGCGTTAGTTGTCTGGTACCAGCACCTTTCTGTTTTACCCCCCACACACGCACAAACACAGACCAGCAGCCGTGGCAGCGTTTTCGGTATCTGCGATCTCGGAGGTGGTGGTGGTGGGTGACACGGGAGCTTACTGTCCCGGCTGCCTGCAAACGTACTAAGTCATTGGTAGGGTTAAGATTGATCCAGTCGAGCAACTCCTGTACGACAGATGTTAATGAAAGCACGTAGATTCGGGTTGATTTATGTGTTATGCATGTCACAGTGTGAATGTGTGTGTGTGTGTGTACGTTCGCGCTCTGACTACTGACGCAGTTATCACCCGCGAAGCGATGCGCACGCGAGAAAATTTTGCAATTTCATGCAAATGTGTGTGCCACGAGGTGTGTGTGGAGCATCCAAACCATCGACACAAGCTTCTGTCCTGCCGCATTTCAGGTGCGTCTGCTGAATGGCAGTGGCGTTGGCGGCCACGACACCGGTGCCATGGGCATCAAGCAGCCCTTCACGGCCACCAACAACGGCCAGAAGCTCTCCGCCTTCCTCCCCAACGCGTCCGCCGCCGCCGCAGCCGCCTCCTCGTCGCCAACAGCGACAGCGGCGACCACCGCGACTGCGGCCGCCGCCGCCACACCTAAACGCCGATCGATGAAGCGGCCCGCGCAGTCCTCCGTTATGCTGCAGGACCCGCCCCCTTCTGCTGCTGCGCCTCCAACGGCTTCGGCGTCATCACAGACCGCAGCGCCAGCCTCCTCCGCCCTGCCCGACGCCAACGTCTTCCTGTCCATCAGTAACGCGGGTTCGCATCCCACCGCCAAGCAAGCCCTGTCGTCTGCCCAACTTGGTGTAAGTAGTCGATCTCGCCTCCATCGTGTTCTGATGGTTCTATTCTGCCAAGTCACCTTCTGGGTAGTAAAAGCGTGTTAATCTTGCCCCATTTCGTAGGATCCGCAACAGCTGCCGACTCACTTCACCACGCAACCGGCAGCGGCGCTGATTGGCTGCAACCACCACGCGGGCGTGCAGCCACTTTACGCACCCCAGCCCATCGGGCCTCCCTCTGTTCCTCCAGCTCCGCCTGCGCCTCTCTCGGGCAAGTCCACACCCCGGCAACCTGCTAAGAAACGGTTAGAGGCACGCACGCCCACCATAGACGAGCTCGGTGTACCCTCGGCTTTCAAGGTCCTTCATGACACACCATTCAGTGAGTTGAAATATACCTGCTACTTACACCAGTTTGAGTAGCGTTTGTGTATTCAAATAACCTGTTACCGCTTCAGCTCCAGTACTGGGGAGAAGTGTGAACAGCGGTCAACCAACAAGCCTTTCCCAGACACCGGTGTCAGCCACAATCTCGTCCACACAGCCATCCATGGAGGTTGCAGGCGGTGGTGGGGTAGGCGCCGTCCAGGGCGTGAAGTCGTCGTCCAAGCCGGAGGAGGACGAGGACGAGGAGATGAAGACGATATTCGCTGGACCTGTCGCGCGACGACACCACTCTACCACTCACCAGCCGCCGCTCAGCGGGATCCCTTACGTCGACTACAAGCAGCTCCACGAGCGTCTCCAGCACCACGGCGTCGCCATCAACGGAACCGCCGGCGCAATGGACTCCGCTAACTCCCTCTTCTTCAGGTACGTGCACCGCGTTGTTTGTTTGCCTTGCCAACGTCGTTGGAACACTCACCGTGCCCCCTCTATCGCACAGGTCCACCCCCGGTGGCAACGTGAAGCGCTGCGCCTCGGCCAGTGCCCTGCCCAGTCTGAGCCCGGGCCCGTTGATGGTGCACGGGGGGCAGGTGGACCCCTCCGATCTCTGCCAGATGCCCGCCCTGGTGCCCGCGGTGCCCGGCTTCTCCTCCCCCCCGCCGCCCCGTCTCACGCCCGGCGGTGCCACTGGGCGCCAATCAAAACCGCCCCTCTTCGACAGGGACACCCCGGGCCTGAGGAACCTCGCCTCGCGGTTTCGCGACTCCCCCATTTTCCACGTGAGCAATCACGCCGGTAGTCAGTCACATGTGGTTGTGTTCTGCCAACTAATGCCTGTTTTAATTTCTCTCTCGAATTCAGACCCATCCGGACATACTAGACGTGCTGGTTAGTTTGGCCCAAGAGTACGGCGTGCAATCGAATCGTGCCGGCAGTAGTTGTAGCCGTAAGTGCCTTTTGAATGTGTGGTTTCTTTCCCCGCGCGTCAAACTAATTCCTTCTTACCTGCCTCGTAGGACCCCAAAGCCAGCACTACTTGCGGCGCAGCCTCTTCCCGGGCACCGATTCGCCCAGTCCAGCGGGTCTTCCGCTGAACATGCTGAACAGCAGCGGCGGCCTCGTCGGCGCGTCGGACCTCGGTGACTCCCAGCAGCACCCCGCGCCGCCGCCGCCGCCATTGAGTTTCACGTCCACCGCCAACTCCGCGTTTACCGACCTCTCGCCGCGCGTAGTGGTCGAGGTCATGAACCCCCCTCCGCCCGCCTCCACCGCTGATTTCAACTAGTGACCGTCGTCCTCCCAGCCTCGGCAGCGTTCCCAGATGAACAACCCCCCGCCTCCCCCCGCCCCACCCCACTTGCCACTCGCTCTCTTGGTTTTGTTTGTTTTTTTTTCTCTCTCTCTTTTCAGTGCTATTTTTACGACTCGCATTGCCACGCCCCTGCTTTTGATGGCTGTAGTACCCGCGCCCTGCCCCTCCTAAGTCCCGCACCCCACAACATCTTTTTATCCACGAACACCTCCCCCTCTGCTTGAGGGAGGGAGTCGAGACTATTATTTTGATAAATTTTCATTAAATCATCGCGCCCAACCCATCACCTAGACAAGCACACACCCACACACACACACACCTTAGTTGTTTAATACAAGAAAGAAAACGACAATGACTTAGAAACCGATTGCAGCCTTGATCTTTCCCACCATACCAATGCGAACCTCTGGAAGCAGCAGCAGACGCCACGGTCTTTTAGTTTTTGTTGTCCCCCTCTCGCCCCACCCCGCCCCTCTCTTTTTTTCTCGTATTTTTTCCCCCAGGCCTTTTCAGTTATCACACGTATGCGAATTGTGCGTGTTCTTCCCTTTCTTTTCGCAAAAACCCGAGTGTGTGCGTGTGCGTGCGTATTTTATTCCACATCAAGTCCTTTTTCTCATCACCTCCGTCGCGCCTCTTCGACCACACGAGCTGGTGACCCCGGCTCACTCGATTGTTCCCCTATTTCTCACTTTAACAACGATATGTCCTATCGATATATACATATATATTATTCTATATACATAATATTCAAATGCAAAATAAATGATGGACAAAAGTTTGATCAACCCCTGAGATGTGTTTATGAGGGAAAAGGCAAGAATGGACAGTGGTTGACTTCTGAAATCCTATTGGCTGCTCTTCGAACATTGTGATTGGCTGGCGGGGTGAACTTGCGCTTTAAATCAACACCATCATCAGACAATTGCAATGTGGTATATATTCCCACATTTATGAGGAATTTGGTTCACCATGAGTGATTTGCAATCAGTTGCTCCTCCAAATCTGGCCGTGTAATGTATGTGGAAGAATGTGTTGTAGAATACACGAACCCTAATAGGAAAAAGACCGGTACAACAGAACGGGCTTTATTGACCAATCCAAGCCAGAGCCAAATGTCAGGGGCCTTCCATCCGAGTCCACCACTCTGGCCACGCCGCTCATTATATACTGCACCTCATTCGTGTCCTCAGGTTGGCTGCTCATCGTCCACGCATGTCATTGGAACGCAGAGAGACACAGGATTGGCTGGGGCCAGGTGGTGCAATATGTCTCATCAAAGTCTTTCGGATTCAAATACAACAATATCGATTCGAGAAGTCCCGGGTTCCATAGCTCCAACGGACTCCATCTTGCATTGCCCGAATCTACCAGGAATGAATGTCCCTAGAAGGAGATTCTCAAAATCGCAAAAGTGGTCCAGGTGCCGCACGAACCTACTCCCCAAGTCATGCATCATATCATGACTAAAGGTCCACAAACAACTCCAACGGCCAGAGGGCTTGCACCTGATAAACTCGGAGTGGCCAAATCAGAGGGTGCGTATGTGTGCCGTCTTGACATAATCCACCCCTCCAACAGCCCATGGGCGGTCTCTTTACGAATGGTTCCGAAAAAGGTTCGAAGACCGGAGACCTTGCGGTGATTATAGAGCTCCGAATAGTGTCACAGTTCCTGACCACCAGTACCCTATTTCGCATAATCATGGCACCAGTGTCGATCAGGAATCGAAGGCCTCTCACGCTATCAGTCACGTAAAGTAGGTGACTAGATTGAGTGCCTGAACAGATCGTCACCGTTTCTGGCAGGTTTCCGCCTGGTTGGTTGTCGGTCTGCGAGTGGTGGCACAGGTACCGGCATAGGCATCCAACATGCAGAAACGAAGCCTGGGAGAAACTGACTTTAGGTCCTCGAATATTTAGTCTCAAAGTCCTTTTTTTAAAAAAAAGTCCACATATTTCTAGGTTCCTGAGTAGTTTCTTATAACCATTATTTAAAAACAAAAGTTTTGTCTTTTCCAGATTTAACTAAAGTGTAAACTTTTAGGGTACCTGAATTGTGTTTGTTTAATCCAAATCCAAAGTAGATAAAACCAGAGGTAGACGTCGAAGCGAGTTGGTCAGACATGCGGTACGCTCGTGTTACATGAATGGTGGTCACGTAGGGCAGTCATGATTTATCTTTTGGTTTTGTGTTGCTTGCACACCAACCTTCATGACAACTTGACCTCCAAGCGAATTCTCTATAGTGAGGTATTTCATCAGATCTGTGACCATTGTGGTCTGATTAATGTGAATGACGACTACGTTACGTGCGTGGCAATTCATAGCAAGGTTTAGCATTTCAGATGTTAGGTTAATTTACCCATTTACAGAATCATTTCCATTTGAATATGAACATGATTGACCTTTCTGTTCCTTAAACCGAATAACTCATACTGCTGGTAAGGTTATCTGTAGGAACACCAAACCCATTCCTGTAAGAGGCCTTCATCAAGCACTATTAATTTAATTCGAAAATTTCTACACAGTTTATGTCATTGTGTTTTCATATAGCACAGTCAGTATTTTTGAAATTGTTTCGAAATTTAAGAAATAGACCCCAAATTCGCTCAAATCGCAATTAATTGTCCCAGTCACAACGTCTACTCGATGCAATATCTTTATTTGACATTTGATAACGTTCATTCAGAGCAGAAATAATAACATATGAAACATTTTTAGCGAGAAGTGGTGAGTCATATTAACCACCGCCGTCAACGCACTTTCATGGCGACCACATTAAGTCTGTGGAACAGCTGGATATGCTGCTCCACGTTACTGAAATTAATCATCTCGTCATTCAGACACTTGTACTTCTACGAGATCACCCAGACATAATTGGTCAACAACTTCATTCGGGACAAACAAAGAACAGCTACAAAATATACTTGAGACATCTAATAGACGACTGGGTCTATCTCTCTCACGTCTCCCGACTTATATTTTTTTTAAAATATGTTAGGCAGTGATAAGCATCACAGCACATTATTTTAGCTCTACATGAGGTATCGTTTAAAAACTACTAATTCACATTTGAGCGCTACATGTAAAAAGGGTCCAGTACATCTACCAGAGGCGAGCGTATTAAAACGCCAGGCGTAGTTGCACCAAATGACTCACCAAAACATATTAACCATTTGTAAAATATTTTTTTTTAATCAGCTAATCAAATCCAAGGATTTCAAAGAAAATTACTTTTACAAAATTTCGTTTGGACTACATATTACGACTAAATGCTTCGTTTTTTTCCTAATAATTGCGATCTTAACAACTTCAGCGAAGTTTGACACAAATTACAGGGGCTAAAATTGAATTTGAAACAGTCCTTAATGAGTTTAAATGATTGAAAAGTAGATCTTATGTTGCTGATTCACAAAATTTTATAACAGTTCATCTCAAAATATAAAACTTCAAGTCGAGAACCATAAAACTAAATTATTTCATTGTAACTTTACCGCTTTTAGGACAGAACAATACTCCATTACTAAGGGGATAAATTAGCTTTCATCAAAGATAAAGTGTTGGCTTTAATTCGGCATTTGGCTAAATGCACTTTGACTGTCAACATTTGTACAAAAAATCTACCAAGAAAATTTTCATAAGTGTTGAACATTAACATTTGATCCCAGAATATCTGCAGAATTAAAAACTCACAATAAATGTCCTGAAACCACAGAAAAGACTCATAAAAATTCTAATTTTCGCGAAATTTATTTGCAAATTCAGGGTCCCAAACCATCATATTGAAGGTTAGGTAGACATGGCTATTCTCGAAGTTTTTCTGTTTGGCTTATTTGAGTCTAGACAGTGACAAAAAATTAATTTAAAATAGATCCATTCTGAAAATAATAATGACATAGATTGCATAAATTCCTATCATTAAAAATGTACATTTTAAATTAGTTATGTTAAAAAAACGAACAGAAATTTAGCTCAGTCATTTGTAGTGAGTGATGGAGCATGATGTGGGGTAGATTAAGAAAACTCATATTAAAGCCTAAATATGATGATTTCCCTATAGCTTATGAAAAATATTGCGGATGATTAGGTCAAAGCAGCTTACAAGAGGAAATGTAACAAATGCAACCTAGGCAGATTCAGAAAATATTTTGACAAGCTAGATTGAAAAAAGCTGATTGTATTTTTTTCATGCGCAGAACTTGTCATAACAAAATAAAATTTAGCTTTCAAGCGCAATTTATTTCTTGACCGATTATAATTTTGTTGTGTTATATATGGAGATTTATGAGAAAAAAGATCAAAAGTGGAGAAGGAGAACCAGACGGGAGATTGTGTAATAACTGTATTGGACTTAAAACTAAAATACAAATTATTTATTGATTGCAAAAGAATACATTCATGCCACTAAAATTTTGCTCGCAAGTTCGATTTGGAGATTAACATTAGGCACATGCTAAAATATTGAATAAATCAAAATATATTCTAAAAGTATTCGGCACTAACTATTTCTGTTGCTAAAAGCGCTAAGAGTTGGCATGAAACATAAGTAAAAAATTTGATTTTATCCATTTTGTACTTTTCTACTTAAATACAAGATATTTTGTGTGCCAATGTAATCGAGTACCGTTTTACGAAATGATTAAAAGCTTTAATAGCGGAATTTAACTTCAGTTAAAATACTTATATTTTATAGCAATCAAAAATTATGATTAAATCTCTTTAACTTAATGGAGTTTAAAACAACTCAACTGTACCCTTACCCGCCACTTTCGAAAGTTTTGTGTCTTGCACGATGGATGCTACTAAGTCTGCACCTCTGCCGCAAACTGCTAGAGTAAGTCATTTTTTGGCTCTGCCTTATCTATCTTTTATACCATTAATTTTGTTTTGAATTTTTTGTCCATGGGGTATGCAGCTTTCTAATTATGCGGCTATTGTACCTTCTGCCTATTGGTCGTTGTTTGTTCCATCACCGTTAATGTGTTGTTATATCCAAATTTTCATGTGATCCCTTTTAAAGATGTTGGAAATGGATGTCGTCAGATAGGTATTCCCTCTTCGTCTTACCAATTCATGCTTTAACATAGATTGACTTTGTCATAGGCTTTTTAAAGTTTGGTGTTGTTCGATTCAGTCTTCCTCAGTTTGTGCTTTCTCGGATACTGTAGGTAATCAGAATTCTCGGACGTACTGGATCTCAAGGCCAATGTACTCAAGTCCGTGTTGAGCTTGTCGATAACAAGCGGAGTATAATTCGGAATGTGAAAGGCCCTGTGCGAGAAGGCGATACCCTCGTCCTTTTGGAAACCGAGAGAGAAGCCAGACGCTTGCGCTGATTTTCTGAATAAATGCAGGACTTATAACTTGTGTCTGTTTTGAATGTCTTTTCACTGGCACACTTAGTAGTAAAATGTTAGTGTTTCAATACTTTGCCAGAGCCTTTGAGGATTTAGTGTCAGGTAAATTGCTGAGGAGTCAACGTAAAGTCCCTAGTTTTCTAATCTTTGTTTCGACATTTTAAACGTTTTGTCGATGTTCCCCGGGATTTTCCTCTGCCCAGGCCTAGCGTTTGTATTTCAAATTGTGGTGAAACTTTTAGCCTAGTAGTTTCTGTTGGTGTTGTAATCCAAGACGGATGGTTTTAACAGCATGATTATTGGTGCTTTGCAGTGCTCCGCCTCTATGCACTTATCTACTTGCTTCTGTATGTTCGAAGTCACTACTTTTGCGTTTCGAAGCCTATGACAATTGCTTTCGACATGGCGTCGTGCTTTAGCGTTGGTGTGGTGGAAAAGAAGGCACCAATAAATTGAGTAGTGATTTGCCTGACTTCTGAAATGCTCTCTCATTATAAATTTTGAATTCACAAAACCATACCTTAATATATCATTATCACCCTAATATTTGCAACAGATAGTAGTGTTTTACTTATTTCAAATTTAAGTAGAATCCTATTGCAATCAAAACATCCTCTTTTTAGGCATAATATAGAAACACATAGCGTTTTTGTCTACGTAATCCGCAAAGGAAGGACCTGAATTTGCTGGCCTTTCGTATTAGGAAAGTAGGACAACTTGAAGTCTACAATCTTTATAAATGTGAGAAAGTCGCTGCATAATGTTTGTCCGTTCTGTATCCCGTCAAGTCTATCATTTAGACACACGTAACTATTCATACTAGCGACTGTTTCGAATTCGCGTTACTCACGCTCATTAATCCGGTCCCTACCACCTTTTCTCAGCATGCCGCCAGACGGGATTATCACTTCGTGTGATTATCCCTCACCCAAGTCTCGTTGTTAGCACGTCTATGCCTCAGGCTGCTTCACACATCTGAGTTGTCAATTCACACGCGCAAAATGTCACACCGAAAATAACTTGGCTGGCCCATGTAGTTAACGCTTTTGTCTTCTTCATCATCGTGGATATCAGGGGAGCGTAATGGGGCCAGATCCAACGCAGATGCCCCGGCGTCGTTTGAGATGGCATTTTGAAGCTCTTAACACTACCTTTCAGTAGCAAAGACTTATGCAAACTTATAACGGCATTCCTAGATGACTTGTCGCCATATTTTTTCTAATTAATTAATTATTTAATCCGATCAATGCTGTGAGTTTAATGTGTTCAGGGAATTGTTGATAGAACATAGGCAATACTAGATTAGCGGTAGTATCATCAAACTCAAGGATCTTCCAAATGAAAATTTTGGTTGAGGTTTCAAAGGCCTTCCAAATTTTTTTAAA
Source organism: Mesocestoides corti (assembly GCA_900604375.1). Classification (NCBI taxonomy): domain Eukaryota; kingdom Metazoa; phylum Platyhelminthes; class Cestoda; order Cyclophyllidea; family Mesocestoididae; genus Mesocestoides; species Mesocestoides corti. The sequence goes on from UXSR01000440.1 coordinate 14,886, forward strand.
AATTTCGACGCGACGCTAAAGGGCATAGCTGATTTCTGTGTGGATGCTTCCGGAATACTTTGGCCCCAGGTTCCACAGTTCAATGAAATATAGAGGTAGCACGCATTATGGTCACTTCAGCTGCGGCGTGTTCGACCACGTTGCATTACAGGAATTGGTTTGACCTGTCTCCCGTGAATGGCGACCTCCACAAGTGATTAAGATTGCTTTTTTAATCAAGGGCAAAAGAGCCTCGTTTTACTCATTAACCAGTGATGCATTTTTAATTTTTAGGTAAAATTCACTATAGATATACTTATTATCATGACGTAGTATTTAGCTGAATTAATTGGATTTTTTTAATTTTTTTATTTTTTTTTATTTGATATTTCCCCCATATATTTCCTTGAGCATTCTCAAAAATATTTCGAACATTTTTTTGGATATTTGAAGTGTAAACGTAGTATTATTAAGCAAATTTTGAGGTTTCGCCTTGATTTGCGTTGTCCGTTCGGTTTGAGATCATTATTTGAAAAACCTTAACACAAAACTTCTGTAATACGATTTTAAATTAAAAGTTCGAAACAAACCTCATAAGTCACATTTCGATATTAAACCACGTTGCGCCTCTGTTAAGAAACTAAAATTAACTGAATCGATTTACTGACGATATTCAAAGTTATTCTGCATTTGAGCTACCCTGTACGGTTGATGCAAGTAGCGATTAACACCCCGTTGTAGAAGCGATTGAAAGAAATTCTTTCTTGTAACGGTTTTGGAAAAGCTAACAATTCCTTAAAACTTCGACAGAAGGCACCAAACACATTAGGCCATCCTTGCAATGTATTTTATGTTTAATAATCTTTATGCAAATGTATAGAATACATATTATACGGCGTCAGCCTTTGTTCATTTTTGCCTAATTTTGATAAACTTCACTTAATATAACTTTTCTGCCTTGCAAAATAAACATGCTCTGATTGCGCTCATTTACCGACAGAGAATCATCACAGCAGATTTTATTTAATGTAATGAGAACTATTTTGTGCATTTGAGTTTTTATTTCTAACGGTAAATAAGTCCTTGCCTTACTATTTTCCATAAAAAAAGTGGCATTAGAGATACTTTATTTGACCTAAATGTTCAAACAAAATAATTTTTCGCAAAATTGGAATGTTATTTAAATGAGCTAGTTTATTATAAATTGTTACTCAAGCTTACCTACAATTGGGTAATCCTTTTGGGTTTTAATTGGCTTAAGGCATCTGGACAGTGACTGGTCTTCCTTTGATTGGGTGTCATTGTACATCGGTTAGATTGCACATTTGATTTTCCTTGTGCGTTTGTGTTTCGGATTGTTGATGCTTTTTATTTTTTTAGATAAATGATCTTTTTCTCCATTTTTTGAGAGTTGACACATATAAATGAAGCCTTCTTATGAGCCGGGCAGTTTCACTGTCCAGCTGTCTAATCTCAAGGTACTCAGTAAACTTGACCTTAATATTTCTAGACATCTTTGGCCTCTTGGGATGATCTAATTAACAAATCCAACAAGCTAACCGCATCGCTAAGGTACGTTTTATGTCAAGTTTTATTGCAGAAGAAATTATTATAATCCATACAAGTCCTGTTTTTACCCTGATATTTTGCATTTCGCAGTCATTTTTAACACCGGTTCACAGATGTATCCCCCAAAAGATTTTGGCGAGTTCATCTTTTGTGATTTCGTATTAATTTTTATCGTTCGAATAAATAAATCTACTTAGTACATGCTGCGTCGTGTATTTTTGCATTTCTTTTTTTAAAAAAACAAGTGAGTATTTATTCGCATCCACGAATGGATGGCGTAAAAATAAGTCGATTGTTCCATCAACAAAAATCTTTGCACCCCTCTCAATCATCAACATCTAGCTTGGCATTCGTTTTCTCTTTTTGTTCCATTTCGACTTGTGTATAATGCTTGTCTGATGGTAGCGCGTTTTTACTCACTTAGTATAACAATGCAGTGTGTGTCTGGCTTTCTGGAGGCCTTTCAAAAAATAGCCGACATTGCAGAATCTGACAATGCCGGGTTACGCCCGTTCGGAATAGCTATGAGGCGGTTCTGTCTACGCCAGAAATGCGTGGAGTCTCGCCTGCGGAGTTTTAACAGGTAAGTTTTGTTGCCTCACTTACTGTTTGCTATCTAATCTGGGGCTTTGTTATCTAGAAACATGGCAATGACCTAGCAACACTGGTAGCACTTCTCAGATGCCTTATGTCGAATCGGAAAGTGGTTTTACGTAGTACAACATTGCTCGGCTCTTTTTTCATGGTAGTGGACTCTCAACTGGGCCCTTTTACGCGGTGCCTCCTGTGTCACTACTAGTTGGTTGCACCTCAGTTGGCACATTCGGTTGGTCTAGTTTGAATGCCGGTTAATCTGATTAGCTGTTAGGTCGGATATTTGCTTACTGCTTCATTGGATGGCTTCTTAATACTTTGTCTTTCAGTCAACTGACTGACTGCCTCGTGACTCCACTTTCCGACCGGCTGGAGGAATGGCGGCGCACAGCCAACCAGATGGACCGCGATTGTGTCAAAGAAATGCGCAAGGCCAAATCAGAATTGCAGCGCGCCGTGCTTGAGGCAGAGAAGTGCAAAAAACGACTCCGACGGAAGGTACACAGTCCTTAATGTGCAAGTACAAACCTTCGTCCGTATTATGGGGTCCTTTGTAGTTTTGCCGTCTATAGAACAGCATGATACCGAGACAAATAACATCGTGGTCTCGCCGAAGACTACGCGCATGGTTATTGGTAGCCAAACTCGATATTTTGACCATTAGTCACCATTCTTTCGAAACTGTTGGTTAGAGCTCTTTCGCTGGTTAGATGTTATTATGTCCTGCTAGCAAACCCTGTTTAGGTGGTGGAGACATTTTTCTCAAAATTGCCCGTTAACTTTTAATATCTGACTGGCCTTGCTAATAATTTCTAAGGTTAAGTTCCATTTTAACACAAGATGTAGAATGATTTAGACTCTTGCGCGCGCTGTGCGCAGATCAGCTGGTAGGAGACCGTGTAACTTGTGATTCGCTTGACTTTGATCTTTGTTCGCGGTGTGTTAGTCTTTCTTCGCAACACCATCGAAGTCAACATAGACTATCACAGTCCGTCATTTTACCGTTTTCGAGTAGATTTCGGTAAATCAAACCAGCAGTTAACCTTCGTCTCAGCCATTAGCACTACTTCACCAGCCTAGTACCTTCTAACTGAGAGCATGGTTTCTCCTGGTGTCTTGTGGACTGACGGCATTCCGGTTGATTTTTCATCCCATTAATAGCAAGAACGAGGCGGGCTAACGGCGGCCTTCGATAAGGACGACTACGACGCGCCGAATGTGCAGATAAATTTTGCCCAGCACGATCTCGCCTGCAAGCAGAGGGCCTTGGACCAGCTTGAACAGCGCTGTCTGCACGCTATTTCACTTGAAGAGCGTCGACGATTTGCCGAACTCTCCACATGTTTGAACCCAGTTCTGGTAGGTTCCCCATTTCGGCGTCAGTGTGCCCTCCACCTCCGTTTGTGCGTCTGATTTACCGGCATAGCGCGACGTTCTCGCCGACTTCGAACGCCTAAATATCTGTGATAATCTGGTGCGAAATTGACTGTCGCATTGTTATGCCCCAACACCCATTGCTACACTTGGAATCGCTGGTCCAGAGGCGCGTCATCAAATGGCATAAAACGTTCGGCCGTGATTTTTAATTATGTCCAAATGACGACACGTAAGCATTACGCATCGTCTGTGTGAGTTTGGCATTCTCCGTAGCTCAACGATGGGTACGTGGCTGAAGTCTGTTGTGATTGGCTCTCCTTTACACAATGCGAAGCAGTCTTGTGTCAGTCGTAATTAGGGAGAATAATAGAGGTTTATGGCCATTCCCAGATACATGTTATTATTATATCTCACGGTGCAACGTTCCGGCCTTGCTTTCCTTCGCGTCTCCTTCCACCGAAATTTGGCACAGCTGCAATAGAGTCTTGACTCGGGGTCTCCGTGGGCAACCAAGAATCCACGAAATTTCCAACGCGACGACACTACGATAAGCTTGGTGGCAACCTTAGCCACGCCGTTTCCTTCTGTTCGCGAGACGCGATAACTGCGCATTTTCCACCCAGAGGCGAGAATCCCACACGCCCAATCGATTCAGGCTGTGAGGTTCGGTGCGTGTCCTCGTCATCGTGATGTTTTGAGATCTGAGCCATTTGTGTGATTCTAGCATATTCGGCTGTTCCTACCAGTCGCTTCTCACCTCCGATTCGGTGTGGTGTGGCGTGGGACTTTAAAATTCCTTTCTTTTTTGCCAATTTGCATCAATTTTTTGCGTTTCCAATGGCAACAACAGCAGTAGCAAGTACACAGTTGTTTTTGCAGCTAGCTGAGCGACCATGTAGAACTTAATTAACCCTATGTGTGCTTCAAATTATGCGTGTTTCTTCATGCCTAAACAAATTTTCGTTGTCATTTAGGTGTGTTCTTGAAACAATTGTATCAACCTGCCAACCAATTTTTTTCCATTGATCAAAATGCAGACATTTTAATGGAAACGGTGGATACTACTTATGCACTACTTAGGCAAAAGCATTTCAAGATGTTACGCGAGGTTTGATCCTCTGAGGGCGATTATCTTCAATGATCTGATCGCGCGCTCACATCACCAGGTCGTTGATTGGGATATCTGATCGGTTAGCCCGTGAAATGAGCCAATCCGACCTTCGAGATAGTCCCATCTGATTGGTCCCCGAATCAGCCACCCTTAAATGCTACTGATTGCATCATACTATCTTTCGTGACAATGTCCATTTCCTTACTTTCCTTTTCCCGGTTGTCGTTGAACGAGGGCTTTCAAAACGAATCTCTGTGAACCGCTTTCCAACTCGTCTGGTGCCCCTTACAATGTTTCCTTTCTACTGCGTGCATAAGTGGCCACAAAGGGTGATGGGTTAGCTTGCATAACTGGGAAGAACGCGTGTTCAGTGTGTGTGTGTGTGTGCAACAAGTTGGCTTTTTGCGATTCTCTCGCAGCAAAAACGACAGCGCTCTTCGCCTTGTAATGTGATTTGCACGGTGTGGATGAATGGCGGCGGATGGTGCTGCATTAATCATCCTCTTTTGTCAGCCTCGACTGAGTCAGTCACAGGCGCATTTCGCCTTTCTGTGTCAGAAGTTCGTGGCTGAGGTGGTCGTCGAGTTACGTGACTTAGCGTGTGATTCTGCAAATGCCTGAGCAGCAGCCCACGGATCGCGGTGCTTGTGGAGTCTTCGTCAGTCAGGGCGTTAGCGCCAAATATCCACGCTCATCTATTCTCTTGCACTATTGCCTGGACAAGGAATGTGATACAACAACCTAAAAGTACATTTTTCGCCAAATTAGCCTGACCTTGACTTTAATTGTCCATCGTGCCTTCAGATTTGCATAGTACATGTGATCATCATCATCAGGACGAATATGATTGGTCCCCAGTAAGGTCATGCATAACCCCCCTTAAAGCACCATCCTCACCTCACTTTCGCTGCATTCCTGGGTAGTTGCTTTTTCGTTGTATGTGTGTGTGTGTGTGTGCAAAGGAAGCGTGCCTCCCCCTCCTTCCCCTGCAATTTCCCCTCCGTTCAATCGTGGAGTGTGCTTCCGGAGTGGTGGTCCCAGATCTTTGTTGATTTGAGCAGGACAGGGCTAATTGTAAATACGCTTTTTCCATGGCAATTGGGTACCCCTTTGGGGTCAAGGTGTCTGCATGACTTGCAAGGCGTTTGGGCAAATACTTTTGATCACAAGTCGGTATCAATTTCCCTCTGCCACTCCTTCCTTTGATGGGACAAGCACCTAATTAATCACATCTAACCTTTCGACGTAGATCTACGCTAAGACACTGATTGCATACCTTAGTGTAATGCCTGTTATGTTTAGCACACACGGGGATAGATGTGAAAGCACGTTGATCTGGTCAAAATGTGGATCATTTTCTCCTTGATTCATCCGGTAAATTTTCGGAGGCCATGCCGTCCAAACGTTGATTTGTGTTCGACAGGGCGATTGCAGATGGCGAATTCGACCAATTATGAAGCCACTTGCTTGTTCTTCTCTCATTGGCTGTCGAATAGCTGCTTGTGGAACCGCTGTGCTCATTTTTGAATTGGTTTTCGCTTACAGAAGAACCGAGTCTCCTTGTTCCCTCCCTCACTAACGACCCTGTCCTCACTCCTTCTCACTCCCCATTCACTCGTTTACTTCTACAACCTACCTTGTGCGTAGTTTTGCGTGGTTTGGTTAATAATTTGGTGCCTCACTAAAATGGTTCTCTTGACCTTTCCTACACACGCACGCATGATACGTGGGCTATCTTCGCGCGGCGTGACTCATCCACTCGTGGCTACTTTAGATTTTGTCTTCCCGTTCGGATTGGCTGCTAGCGCTCCCCCAATAACCGGATGTCTGGAATCTGCTTTTTTTTCGCAACGCGCCGTCACGGCCTGTAAATCTAGCGCGTCTGGGCTACGTAAATGCCAAATCACACCACGCCAATATGCTACTCCGTTTTGCTTCGGTGCTAAAAGTCTCTTTTGCCCCCTTCTCACACTGGTCGTTTAAACCGACAAGCTTTTAAACGTCTTAGGTTAGGCCATGAATAATGCAAAAGTACTTAAGCATTGAACACCAAATTTCTCAGTCGCAATAGGGTGTCGCGCAATGCCAAGCTTGCGTTATGAGGTTCAGCCTTGTCAAATACTTGAAGGATATTTTATCAATTGGTTCCCTGTGCGTCCGCAGGATGCTCATCTGGGCGTCTTGGCTGAAATGGGTCCGCTGGAAGAGGCTCTGAAGGAGATCCAGGCGGCACACTCTGCGCTGGTCGTGACCCCCGATCAGGCCCCCTCCTCGTTCGCCTCGGACACTGGCACCTTCCGCCTGCGTTCAACGCCCCTCGTCAAAGCCTCATCCAACAACAATGGAGGCAGTCTCCCCCTGGATCCAACCATCGCCACTGGCTCTGCCGCGCTTCCCTTTGCCGTGGCTGCTGCACCCTCCCAGCTGAGCATCACCTCGAACTCCACGAACGGCGGTGGCGGTGGCGGTGGCCTCTTCGGAAACGCGGCGTCCATCTCGACGCTACACTCGCCCGACGCCGAGAGCTGCCCTCGTCTTCCGCCTCCGCCTCCCGCGTCTGCGGGTCTTGGAAGTGCTGGAAGTCCTGGGGCAAGTTGCTTTTGGCGTCACTCTATTTCTTTGTCGAAGTTTGAGGTTTGTGGAAAGTTCCAAAATACCCTGCCATTTGTCTCGTTGACTTTGTCCAGAGCTCGGGCAGGTCGGAGGTGGCATTTCCATCGAAATCCACCGCTCCGGACTTCTTCTGAACTCTGGACGTACACTGAGGTCCGTGAATTTATGTAGCTCGAGGGCATATGTTAATCATTTACTTTATTCTTACAGATTTGTGACTTTTCCTTAAACTTGAGTGTCAAAATCTTTCCCCGAACACTCAACATCGACCATGCAGCGTGTAATTTGGCATTGTAGGTGTGGGGTGGTGCTGCTGCGGTTGTATGTGCAGATAGCTGCTTTTTATGTTAGAGGGTGCAAGTTTGTTCCGGGCTGTAATCTGTCAACCGCGGAAAGGTGTACACATAAGAGAAAAAAATGTGATCGCATTTGTACGGTGAAAAATGCTTGAGTTTTACATCTGCGATTTCACTCTTCGGCTCGCGTTAATTTTTCGCGTCAAGTCCGATTCAGATACTCGGCATGACTCATTGCCAAATTCTCGACCGGAAGTGGATGAAAGGAAGGGGAGGCGGCAGGGGTTTTATCTACCCCCAAAAACGTCGACATGAAGCCGTCTTGAGCCCTCAATCATGTGTGTTTTTGTCGCTCTCTTTCCAGCCGGATTCGCTCTTGAATGGTGGGGGAGACGCGCTGAGTCTTTTCGACCACAACCAGTCTCTCTCGGGTGCGCCAACGACGAATTCCAACGGTGACAACCACAGCATCGCCTCCTCCAGTTCCCTCGGTCTCCTTCCCGTCTCCTGTGATATTGGTTCTGGTAAGGCCCTTTCACCGTTTGTGGTCACATAGTATCGTTTTTAGTGGGGCAGGGGGAGGTTATACGGCGACTAGCCGGTTTTCTCTAATCCATCTGAGGTGATTTGATGCGTCTATAACATCACCATCGAACTCTCATTGTATCACCCTTAGGTTTGGGCTCTGTTGTGGGCTCCTTGTCGTCGTGTGGAATCGGCGAAGGCGCCGCCGACTTGCCATCACATCCTCCGCCTCCGCCGCCACCTCCGCGCTCTGCTTCCGGCGACGATGAGGACGAGGAAGAGGACGGTGGCACCACCGAGGGCTGCCTCACCGATGACGACGAAAATGACGCCACCATCGATGCGGAACACCAGTTTCAGCAGCCCAACGGATCCACTGCAATGGGTGTGTCATGCATTAACCGCATCCCCGGCGGCACATTCGTGTACCCAGGGCAGACCCCGCCTGCCATTATTGAGTTGCTCCTTGTGGTAGTTCCGAGGGACGGCTGTCAGTAGATCAGACGCGCTTAGTTCACGACGGAGGCGGCGCTGAATTGTCGTGAGCTAAGCGTTGTGCCGAACGACGTGCAATCATCATTCCCGAGTAGTTTGATAAAGTTGATGCCACATAAGACGTCTAACCACTAATCATTGCTTTTTACGTGCGAAGTTGCCGCCCTGTATTGTGAGTTTCTACCTCATGTGTCATGACCGTCACCAAATCGCACATAAGGGCACGGGGGTGGATTTATCATCACCCCAGCCTTTTTGCCCACTCATGCCGTTTCGCGAATAATCTAGTGGCTCTGAATAACTCTTAACGCCCTAAGAATTTGTTACTTACTGATGTCGAACTGACGACCTGGGCTGTATTGGTCCCCGTGTATTGTGTATTCCTCCTTCTTTGGTCGGAGGTCAGTGTGGTTTAAATATCGCCGTTTCTTGTCCATCACTGGTAGACACGGTGGCTGGAATCACGTGGTGGGCAATGCAGCCATGCGTTGGTGTGACGTGACATTTGATTTTGTGGCATTTCCCTCGCCTCCACATCGTCCGTAAAACCCCGGGGAGGCGTTTCCCGTGGCCCTGTCGTTAGCAAGCCCTCGGGCAGCGGTATTGTGTGTTCCCAAGGCGCTGAATCACTGCGCTATTCGGTACACGCGCGCGCAAGCACACTGGCGACGCCACAGTCACTGCCTCCCTCGTCATAAAAGTGATTCAATCGGCGAAATTGGGAGGCGAGGGAGTTGGCCCACGTGACGACACCGAAATGTCGTACTGTTCCAGTGACAAATGTGCCTCGGGAGTGGTCTGCCGTGAAGTCACCACAACCTCGCCAAACTTGTTGATGAGGTCAATTCAGCGTTGGGCCGGGTTCCCCAGACAGGCAGGCAACTTCGTTAGGTGAAAGGTCGCATACCAGGAGAGGCCATCTCGACACAGTGATTAATGTTCCCTTGTAGTTCTAAGATCTATCCTCAGCTACTGTGAATGTCTGCTGTTGGTAGATGTGTTCAACTCCGTAAGGCTGCATCACGGCTGCTTTTGGTGATGGGGAATATCCCCTCGAAGTAATGGGAGGTGTGTTGACGTGGTCTTTCAGTGAAAACACACGGCATGATAAAGGCATGTACTGCAAGGTCATAATACTTAAATCCGTGTGGCTCCATTGGGAGCTGTTACTGATTATGGTCTGGCACGTACCCCTCTGTGTGTGTGATGGGTGACACGAGGTGGATGTTGTGCTTCGTGATCTAAATTTCAGGTATGCTATCTGTGGTCGATGCAGATCCGCCATTAATATGTGAGAATGAACGCACCCCAAATTCTATTGGTCGGTTGTTTATGCAGAATTAGTGCCGTGTGAAAGATTGTCCTCCCCTCCTACACTTCGGCCACAAGGAAAATTCGCTAACCGCCCACGTTCATTGAGTCACGTCTCCTCTGCACGGCTGCGCATTTTTGAATCGCGGTGTTCCAGAGTGGGACCGGGGCATCCTGAACAGCAGCCGAAAACGACGGCGTCGCCTTCCAGACACTGTCTGCAGCCCTCGCTACCTTGGACCTGTTAGAAACATTGACTTCTGTGTGTGTATATCCGAGTTTGCTGAGGTTGGCTAAAACGCGGTTCCCCGTCAAATGCGGTTCTCCTGTCATGTTGTGTGTCCTGTTGATAATCTCTCTTTTCGCAAATGACTGCCCAATCTCAAAATGCTTCATGTGTGAGCACACGAGAAGTATGTACTTGGTAAGTAGGCGAACAAATTGTAGATATTGATGAGTTTTCGTGGTGGAGAACCGGCGATAGAGATTATGCTGGAATTCGTCACAGTTTAGCACACCTTTCTTTTGACTCGGTTGTTACCGTGGTGTAGTTCATCGACGTGTTTACGGAAGGTGAATCTTTTTTCTGCTTCCTTGAACTGACCTCGCACGCTTCATTAGCTCCGCCGGGTGACCTCACAAGTAAATGCGACCTGTTTTGGAAATGCTAACCTGACGGTGTTGCAGCCCCAAGGTGGGTGACTTCGTGTGCGTAATTGCCAACAGGCCTGTTGTAGTGGCTGGCGTTATCTAACCTCATCGGCAACGTGAGGGCGAAGCGAGCTCTTTCGCGTGGTTATCCGTCTATTGAAATACCGTCGTCGTCGTCGGAATTTTCGTCGAACGCCAACATTGTCTAACCAGGTGAACACGAATACAACCGGAGCGGCGTAGCAACTTATTCTCGATCCGGATCGTATTCTTAGTACCTTCGAATGCCACCAACAAGCCTTCAGCATTGTTGTGCCAACATGTTCAACGTGGGATGTTGTGGTGATCAACAAGTCGTTCTCTGATTATTCCTTAGAATCACATGTTCCCGTTTTGTGTGAGTGCACGTCCTGCGTTAGTGCGTCGGAGCCTCCTCACAAATCATTGGACGAATGTTCTTCTAGCTGCCCGAAAACATTTTTCGGTGTTAGTATACTACTAACCAAAGTGTTTTAAGTAGATTCCCTGTAACCAGGCTCCACTATGGTCACAACCACTGGGGTGTAATTATTAGGCTAAAAATTGTTTGTTTACTTTGCAGAAAAGTCGACCCTGTATCCCAATCAGTCCCTGCCGCCGCCGGTGTACACAAACATAAGCAAGCTGCAGGCAGCGGCGCAGCGCGCGGTGGGGGTGAAAGACCCCCAGGACGCGCCTCGTTCGCAGTGCTCCTCCTCCTCCACGCAGCCCCACGACACCACCACCTCCAGCGCCGGTGAGTTGCCTAACCTGTCCGTTCACCGGGAACCACATGACCTTGACTGTGTGTGCTAGTTCTCTGCCTGCTTTGCCGACTTGTCTGTGATGAAATTCTCACATTACAGTGGTGGCCCCACCGTCGACCAAACCACCTTGTATCAGCTTTTAGTGACTGCTGTGGTTCTCCTATTTCAGTCAACGTTTGACTTCGACTCTGCGTGTGTGTGTGATGAGTCATGCCCAATTGGCTTAAATTTGCGGTGTAGAGCGATCCAGTGCCACCTCTGCGTGGTTTGCAGCTTGTCTAGATGCCGAGTACTTAAATCTGGTCTTGGTAGAGAGTCCTGTGCCACAACAGCTGTTTCATACTGCGACCGATCCTCGTGAATCCCGTCAAATGCGCTTCTTCGCCCTCAGCCTCGTCCAAACCAGCAACGAGGATTGTCTGCAGTAGCCACGGGAAATTGTCACTTTTGTGCTGTTGTGAATGCGTGACCGCTCTTAATGCCATTGAACAGTCAATCGCTGACATCTACTCTCTCGCTCTCAACTTGGTTCTGCTTTACACCCAGGAGTTAGGTTTGCCTTTTCAGACGTCCTTTGGATAATTTGATCAGGCTTTGATGTTACCCACGTCCATGGCTCCCATAAACAGACTACAACGAACCACTACGTAGCTACGACGCGGTTTGCATGATGGAGGGAGCAGTGTTGAGAAAACACGCACCCACCTGCCATGTTGTGCATTCAGTCACCTTTGCGATACGTACAACCACCGGCTTGATGATGATTGGTCAATCCATTCATTGACACCTTCGTCTTCTCCCTCCCCCTCCTCGTGTGCATGACCTTAGCGTGACAGTTGTTCCACGCGTGTTTCCTCCTGTCAATAATCGGCTGGGACAGCGAATGTTTCCAGCAAACGGGTTGGTAAATGCTTCTAAAGGGAACCAACAACAATTTTTGGGTATTTCTCCGGTCCCACAGCGACCGCATGCTGGCCGAGGTACGTTGTTGTCTGTGATTGGTGGGAGGGGAGGGGAGGTGTCGAGAGCAGAGTAGTTTGCCCCGCTAGTCAGGGTTCATGCAGGGTTTTGCGGGTTACAATGCGAGGGTTTTTGGGAAGGCGCAAAGATCGACCCGATTCTGCCAATCAGCGCGTCTGTCCTGCGCAGCTTCTTCCTACACCACTGGGTGGTGCGTACATGCACAAAAAAGACATCCACCGACACGGCCCCACATTTGTGGCGCGGAGGTGCTGATCATGCCCTGCCCCCATTCACTCTGTGCTGCGCGGAGTGGCGTCTGAAAAACCCACGCGATCCATCAAACGGCGGTGATGCTGGTGCCTTCCCGTCCGCAGAGCCCTTTTTTCGCATCCCAAATCAAACCGGTCAGCGCCTTCGCCGTGTGTTCTTCGCGCGCTGGTGCAGGATTGGTTTTGGCTAAGAGCAACCACGCGCTTCGTATCGCTTGCTTTTCCGCTCTCCATTTGCTTCTGTCGGCTCAGAGAGGCCGACTGCATCTTGTTGGAAAAGTGGCAATTTGTGTGGTTTGTTTTGTCACCACGACCTTCAGGAAATGTCGAAATTACTGAAAGCCACCTTACTGGAGCCATTCAGCCTAACCATTTCAACTCTCAGTCGGAGTGAATCGCAGCTTTCGAGACACTATTGACGAGTCCATTTGAGTAGTTCGGATTCACCACCGGTTGACCGCGGTTTCAATGAGGAGGATGAACAAGAACGGACATTCCTGTCACATTCCGCCATATCCAGCCCTGATTGGCTATTTTGCGTCGCCTCAATCTCTTCCCTGAACCTTAACGCCGCGTGTGGTAACTCCGACCACCTGTTGGGCTCTGACGGACCGTCAACACAGACACCGGGTGAAATGGCAGCATGTCTTTTCCATGTTTGTTTGTGCGTTTTTTGCCAGTGTGTTCCCTTTATGAATGCGGGCTGGTTGGATGCAGGCATGCGGGTGCACCAGCCAAGCCCATAGCGCCCTCATGCGGGCCTGCAAAAACGCCCTCCATCTTCCGCGTCGCGAGTGTGCATTGTGTACAGTCAAGTGTAAACTAAACGGAGCAACACCGCGAATCCGCGGCTGGCTTGTTCAGGCGCAATTCTGCGCCTTTCGCTGACAACTCTCACTGACCAACTCATCGAAACCAGGCAAATCGTTTAGGTGGTGTGTTGTGAAGGCAGTGAATGTTTGTCTAGCCGTTCGCGCACGCGCGCACAACCCGTCATGTGTTTGTGTACATGCTTCTGCGGAGGCATGACTCACACGCACACGCACGCGGCGGCATCGCATGGTCTTCATTGTGTGCGCGGGCTTGGGCGTGTAAAAAACTCGTCGTAACGTGAACCCGCGGCCTCAATTTGTGGTTCGTTTGCTCCCTTGACCTCGATGACACTCGTTTACCCCACTCGACCACCACGTCTACCGCCACACACCAGACGGTGAATGCGACAGGTGTACGGGGTGGGTTTGTAGAAAGACAGTGACGACTAAACTACGTGTTGCATGTTGGGCTTTTATCATTGCACCAGCTGTTTCCACGGGGCGTTCAACCGTTTTTTGTATGGACAACTGGCCCGGGGCGACTTGACGGTGATGCGGTTCCTTTCTTGCATGCCTTATAACCCTTGGTGATTGCTGTTTGCCAGGTGATTCCACCTTCGCGAATGGTCGAAAATTCTCCCAACCAACTGCGACCATATCCAAGGGTGGGATGCACTCCCTCCTACGGAGTCTATCAATTAGCGGGCGACCGGTTGTGATGCCACCACCGACGTCACACGCGGTCGACGAGAGCCTGGGTGCCGGTGAGGGCTTGGGTTTGAGTCCCCCGTCGACCACCTCCATGACCCCTGTCATCGCCGACCAGGCCCCCTCGGCGCCTGGATCTCCTTCGTCGGCGTACGCCCAAGGTGGGTCATTTCATCCTCTACACGGCTTCTCGCGACGCATTGAGACTTAATCAACATCATGTATTGCGCCTTGTTTGTCCTAGCCCGATCTCGTCTCGACGCGATATTCTCGAACGTGGAGTCCAGCGGACTTCGACGTGCACAGACGACCCGAGCTGAGTCTCCCTCTCATCCGCCATCTGCGATCGATATTGCCGGAGGAGGTGGAGTTGGAGGTGGTTGTGGGGCGTCTGAGGTAGATGGCGACGTTGGCAACGCCTCCACCTTCCATCGACGACGTCCCCATCAGCAGCAGCAGCGAACGGCTGGCATCAACTTGATGCGAGGATCCATGTTCCAGTTGAACACCACAAGCGCTCCTCCCGACTCCGATTTCGCCAACTCGGTCGACAGTCGCTATGGCTACGCGTCAAAGCAGCAACCGATGACACCAGGACCTGGACGGCGAGCACCGGTATGAACTTGTGCCTTTCTTGTCATGCGACATCTCGCCAACATGCCTTTTTCGCAGGGAAAATCACTTCATGAAGCGATTATTCACGCGGTTAGCAGTTCATTCCACTGCAATGAGGCTCGGTTCACCCATCGCACCTTTCGTGTTTTGTCAGATTTACTACGATGTCAGTTAACCCTCCCCCGTTATGCTTACTTCTCACCGCCAACCTGCCCATAATGCAGGCTTCTTTATTTAGCCTAAGAGGGACTGTGGCCATTCATCAGAAGCACCCACTTAACGTGCCCCAGTATCGTGTCTGCCGCTCTCAAACTCAACCGCTTTCTGATTGGCTAGTTTTTATAGTTTGCGTCTTAATGCTTTTTTGACCAATCACGTGAGGCCCAAGCTGTGAGATGCGATTTTCGTTATGTTGAAAGAAGTTTGAACAATAACCCGTGAAGCAGTGGCAAAAAACGAAGGATGGAATGCTGTGGGTCACTCATTGGTCCTCCGGATCGTGTGTTTCGCTAAATGAACATAAGTGAAATAAGTGCTACCACTCGAGCCAATTACTCTAAGTTGGTGTCTGAGCCAATAAGATGCGTCAGAGAGCTACTTGGTGTGGCTCAAGCTTATTCCTGATTCGGCGCTGTGTAAGAGAAAGAGAGAGACAGTTGGTCGATAGTCGCAGTTGTGCCTAACCGTCCCAGGACACTGATTTTATCAGTGAGTTAAGCGCAAACCACCCAGGCGTGTATGCAAACGCATATCCTGTGTCCGTTGGTACACTCCGCAATCACAAAAACGCAATGAAATCGTGTAAAAAAACTGTGCAAACAGTTTGACCATGTGTGCGCCCACAATTGCAGTTGCAGTGTGAACCGAGGCACCGCCTGTCGGTTGGCTGGGTGCTCTGTTGCGTGCGGTGTTGTGGTCCGTGATGGCGCGTTCGTGGTAGACCGCTCTCATACCAAGTCTTAGCTTTTAGTGATTAATCGACATGGAGATTGTGTTTTGGTGTCTTTCGTCAGTGTTTCCGAACTTAGCCAATGAAATTTGGAACCTAGTGATGGTATGATCGTTGGCATCCACTCTGTAGCCTGATTGGTCACTGCATGTCTCAACCGTAAGCGCAAACCACACCCGCAGAGGTGAGAGTTCTGAGGCACGTAAGTGGTGGTCCTCCTTCTCTACCTCCTCATTGTTGCCTTGTTTGTAGCTACGCACGCAGCTGTCCACTGCGAACGAGCCCGTGCAAACCATCCGTCCGCCGCGCAGGTCGAGTAGCGTGTGCCGGGAGCTGCCGAGTCTGGCACAGCAGTCGAGGCCGCAGCCACAGCAGCAGCAGCAGCAGACGCACTACGGCTCTGCCAGCCACTACGCAGCCCCGCGCGGGGCTCAGCAGCATCCGCAGCGCGTTTACGCGGACCCGAGGGCCTTCCAGCAGCAGCAGCAGCAGCATCATCAACAGCAACCGCAGCCCCAAAACGGTGTGCCAACAACCCCCGCGGCAGCTGCCCAGTTGGCAGCGGAGGCCGCGGCCAGGCGACATCAGCAGCAGCAGCAATACGCGGCAGCGTCTGGTGCGTTGTTTTTCTCCCGCTTGTGCTAAATGCGTCCACCAGTGCCTCTTCACGATTGGTTGCGTTGTCTTTTACGAAGGCCTGCGCCCCGCCGTTGGTAACCGGACGATGTCACCGACGCAGAACGGCGTCGTCGTGGGCCAAAGCAGATTGCCCCAGCGCCAGGCTGGCGTTGCCAGTGGCAACGCGCACGGACCAATGGCGGCGAGGTCGAAGAACCAGAAGCCCGCGCCGCACCAATTCTACGGGCAGCAGCATCAACAGCAAACCGGAATCCCCGCTGCCTCTTCCGCCTCCTCCTCCCCCTCCACCTCCTCCTGCGCATATTACGGCGCCCCTCAGCAATACCACCACCACCAACTGCAGCAGCAGCAGCAGCAGCAACATCACTACCCACCTCCGCCCGCAGCCTTCGACGATGTTGAGAGTACAAGTAGGCTTTCTACTTATAGTGGATTTCAGCGTCGCGTTTGCGTTTTACTGCTGTCATGCTTATGTCGGCTAGGCTCTAGTAAAGTTGTCTAATTGCCTCTTTTAAAGCTACGAATGCTATGAAATCTATGAACCATATCTGAATCGGTTCGGTTTTCCTAGCAGTTATCCAATCGGAAGAGAATTATTGGTTGATCGAATCACGCTTGATTCCTTGCTACTGATATCTACTTCAGTAGGGCGTTGTGCTGGAGACCGAACAAGTACGCAGACAACATGCTGACGCTGATTTGCGTGTTTTTATTTTTTCGTCTATTTTAGCTCGAATTCGAAGGTATAATTTATGTGTTTTGCCTAACAATTGCTAACTCCCATTACTATGCTGTGGAACAATGGCTTGTCAACCCCCACACTAGCAACAGGTAGCTGTTGGCTGCTATCTGATTGGCTGTTGATTTTTCAGGGTGTCTGAGCTTTTGTAGTGATGCCGCACCCGGGAATCGATGGCCTCGACCCAGTTTATTTGCGCCCACTAATCCTTTCCCCTTCCGCCCGCTCTGGTATTGATTAACATTTGGCTCATTTGGTTCTACGCCCTTCCCCACTACCTTTACTTTGATTGGCTTTTCGTAGTTGCCTCGTCCAAGGTAGCGGCTATCAGCCAACTTTGTTTTTCACTGCGTGCGCGTAACTACCCCCACTATTGGTAAATGAACTGTGGTCGCATGTGTGATTCTTTGTTCTTTTGCTTTAAGGTTTCATTGAAGCACCACCACCACCGCCACCTCAATGACGCGCGTCTTCCGCCGGAAATGCTATGGAATTAGGACTGTTTTGCGATTAGATGCCCCCCTCTGTTTCCTCTATCTCACTTTTGCATTTCGCCTCCCACTTTGTAGCCCCCCACCCCCCTCTCTCTCTTCTTGTTTTATCGTCATCCAATGAGAAAGCTCGACACCAAACACCACACCAAACACCCAGCCCCCTGCCATCCCGTCTGCATGTCCTGCGACCTGGTTGTACCGCCATTCCGCAGAATTCTCATTGTCAGTCCCAATTAAAAGACATTTGATAGGACGCTGTTGTCTTTTGCGTTTCAACGCGTGTGGCGTGAATCGCGTTGTGCTTGGCGTTCGCTGCGGTTGCACTTACAAACTTTGTGTGTGTGTGTGTGTGTGTGTGTGTATGTATATGCCAGAGGCAACACTTGGCTAATTCAGTGTCCATGGACCCATTCGTCGCTTGCGTGGGATCAACGTGTTCACTACGGTGTGCGTTGACCTGTGATAGTTGCACGATCGTGCTACTGGTCATTTTCCCGATTGCTGATGTTGCGTTTCACTTTTAACCACGACATACACTACCTAACCGGCATTGAGGAAACTGGTATGACCTTGTCCTGAGGACGGGGATCACTGTCATGGCGACAGCCAATGAGGTGAGTTCGTAGTCGGCAAACCGGACCCTGGAATGTTTGCATTCGATTATTGGGAGGATTTAGTGGGTGCAATAATTATCATCAAATTAGGCACAACATTCGACTTCTTTGAACGACTTAACCCATCACTCACTACGGCACTTTTAAATGAACAAAACAAATCCTACAAAGATGGCATAATTCAGATGAATACAAATATCCGGATATTAAATAAGGCAAACAGAGATACAAAAGCCACAGAAATATTGTTTTAATTTGTTGCCAAGTGTCACAGCCTTCGGTCATTTTTCAAATCTCTTCAAGTCCATTTTCGGATCTAAAACGAAAGCACACCTACAAGTTACCCAGGCAATCCAAGCCTACTGTAGTCAAGTTTGAAAATTAATTTAGTTCATTCTGGTTTCACTGGTAACAGTTGTTTGTCTACAAATGAAGGCAACAGCCAGCGCGATAATCGGATTTAATCTAGCGACATATAAGTGGAGACTGATTAAATTCTCGTAATGAATAAAATTAGAGTATCTTGACCCACTTGCTATATAGTTAAATATTACATACCGTCAGCAGAAACGCTCATTTTTTAAAAAAAACCGAGAACCTTAACTTTCTAAACATACAACTATTAAAGACTTTAACTTAGTAGTCGTTAGGCGGACAAATTCCAAGGCAACGTGAGTAAAAGCGCAGGGTCGAGATTACGAATTAGTGACAGGCAACAAGACCAAGTAAAGAGAATTAAGTTTGCAGAAGAAGCCGCAGAACCAGTAGTAGTGGCGATGGTGGTGGGAGTAGTAATAGAAATAGTGGATGTTGTAGAAGTGGTTGTTGTGAGAAGTAAATGTGGGGAGATAGAGTGTGTGAAGTGTCGAGGAAGAGAGGGAGTGAG
>UXSR01000441.1:0-33634 GCA_900604375.1 Mesocestoides corti
GCAGTGACCAAACCACAACATGACGGCCACCACACCGACTCTGTCAGCGATGAGGTGTCTGATTCATCGGAATCGCATACCGAAGTGACAAAGCCGAGACCATAGCATACTTTGGATTCGCCAAATGGTGTTCAACAATGAATTGTTTCGGTGTGGTGTTAATTCATCCCAACATTTACTTTCAAGCTTTTTTTCTTCGATATTGACTAATCCTAACTCATCTGGTTGCTGAATTTGACTAAAGTATTGCATTATTTTTTCAGCTTAACATCTGCATGATTGTTATTTCTACTACTTTATGCCTTAATCCTATATAACATTCGTCATTATCATGCATCTCGTTTCATCCGAGTGTTTGAAATATTCTTTCAAGTGATAATAATGCTGATTATAATGATCCACATTCGGCTGTTTTCACTCAGGCCACAAACGAAGGCTGAGACCTGAATATTTTTATGCAAGCTTATTTACCGACGGCATTCTAATGATTGTTGGATAGAACAGTTTATGGTGTGTGTGTCATGCGCAACACCATCTGCTTTTTTAGTATTTCATACAGACCCAGATGCTGGTAATTCATCTTTTTTTATTTATGATGCCTTGTTTTATTCACTAGACTGAAGTTTTCATGTGGTTGCAGAAATTGGCATATTGTAGACCACAATGGGTTCGGGTGGCCTCTAGGAAAGTAAAAGGAATGATTTTTCAAGGTAAACACAACTCAGTCAGGGGATGAGTTTAAGGGGTCTAAGTAATCTCGAAAACGCCATTGAAGTCTGACGTCGTCATAAGCAAAATTATAAATCTTCACAGCATTTTATTGCTTTGAACAGGGAAAAATTCAGGACAGAGAAACAGGATATAGTTAAAACTTGGGGTGAGAAATAATGCAGAAAAAAATTAAGGGAGGGGGTAAGAGAATAACTAAAATTAAGGCGAGGATTATCAACCCCAACAAAAGAAAATAATGGCATAAAAATCAAGAATATCTTATATATTGTTTATACACGTGTGTTCGAAGAGATCGAAAAATACTTTACCTATTGACACGCAATGTATTTGTTCGGGGGCAACATATGTAGCTTATCATATTTGACGACATACCACAGAAAAATTACGCCAATTCGTTGCTTTATGGCTAGAAAAATGCACTAAATATGTTTGGCCGATTTCCTTTTAGGCAGAGTCCACAAAAATCAGACTATTAAGAGTTACGTGTTTGGCATATTCTCAAAGAACAACAGCGTAGGCTTCAGAAATAAAGCAATGAATTGCGTGAATGCAAAAATGTGCGATATTGTGACAAGACTTCATTGGAAGGAGGTAGACTTGGTCAGTTTATATAAATTTGAAAAACAAGTTTTAAACATTCCAACTGTGTGAATTCGAGATTTATAAGCAAAGGCTTCGAGTATCCTCGCATCATACCTTAACTGGGTTTAGGAACGGGTGGAGCATCAGAGCGCCATCTCCCATCTTAAGCTCGTCTTAACATAGTTGTAAAATCAACTTAAACTGCGTCGAGAGCCACGAGTGAAAAAAACGAGGATCAATGGGAGTAGGAGATTGTGGGAAGTGACGATTTCGTTAGTGCCTGTCTTAATGTCATAAGTTGCAGAGGTATGGTTTTTCATTCCTTCAGACCAGAAACAATACATATCTATCAACAACCAAGTTGTTTTATAAAAACGCCAATTGCATATTCTAGTTACGTCCCAGGGTGCAGGCATGGATTCGAAGCTGATAAAGTGGCCCAGTTTACAACGCACATTAACACCTAAAATTCATTACTGGAGTTGGATTAATGTAAAATGTCAAACATATTACGAACTATCACGATTATCAATAAAATTAAGGCATTTAAAAGGGATCCCAAAGAAAACTGTCTTTCGAAAGATAATATGAACCTGGCACTTGCTATTCTCCGTCCATCACGCAAATGCGCGCAGTAGGCAAACAGACACAGTGGATGCGAGTGGCGCGAAAGTCAATAATCCATGCTGGATAGTTGACCACAACCCCACTTTGGTCCTCGGTTGGTAGCCTCACCCGAAACTCCCGGTTTGCTGAGCATTAGCAGAAAATGCCACACAGGTTGTGTACTATGGCTAGTTAGGATTTGACCGTCTAATCTAGTCTTGTGCCAAACGAATTCGTTGCAACAACGAGTAGGCAGCTTATTATATTCAGCAGGATAACAGTCGCTGGTGCCATTAACCTCTTTCATCCTGCTGTTATTCATCTATTTTGCTTCAAAGAATGGTCTAACTACGTGTCCGTGGATCGTTATGATCATGGTGTAATGTAACTGGGTTTCCACTGATAAAGCTGCCGAGACCATTTCTCCGAATCAGACTGACAGTTAAAACGAAAACGACGATCGTGCGACTACGTGCAGATTTAGTTGTAAGCATTGCCTTACAGTATTTATCTGTGATTGTGATTTGTATGGCAGTTATATTTTGTGTCCATTGGCATATCTTGTGAAACCAGATTTGACTCTATCATTGATTTCATAAGTATGAATGCGGTTTGGCTTTCGCTGCGTGATCGGTCCTGAATGTGGACATTGGTTAGTCGTTTCCTGTGGTTCTACCACGTTCGCTGCAGTCTCCTTTACGAGACCTATGATGTATTCTCACCTCAAACGCTTACAGAATTATTGTGACTACATTTCATCACGGGCGATTATTGTTTCTGCAGGCTCTAATTCTGTGAAAAACTCTCAATCGATTTTCCAGTAGTCTCACCCAGTCTGTTGGCATTTAGGAATCAGAGTTCACGCCGGAATGATACATGCGTTTTCCTCAGCACGTTCGTATCTCTGCAAACTCACGCATGCAAATACGCATTTGTATTCTTACACGCTGGCGGACCTAATTGTCATAAGTTAACAGCAACTGTTACTTCCGTAACTATATATATATATGCTGTCAACACTTTTTTGTTTAATATTTCATTGTAATTGGTTATTTTGTAAGATGATAATACCACTACTAAATACTTTTTCCTATTTTATCACAAAAAGAACGGTTTCTTGCAGTTAGAGGCTTAATTGCTGCAAGCTAGTACTTTTGAAACTAATTAAAGACATTACTACAGAGACCAAGTATGTATAGAACTGCTCTATATAGTGGTGCTAATTGTAGTAATAGGGGTTTCTGCGAGAGATCAGATCGATGCATTTATATTTTTATTGCCTTCACTATTTCCTAATTTTCAGGGGTTTACTAAGTCAGTTAGCATAGTTTAAGGAATGACGATAGCACAATCTGATCCTAGTAGTTTTGCAACCTTTTCTGATAAATCCTGGTTTAAAGTGCTTGTCTCTTTTACACTCGGCAATAAAGTTGATAAAATATACTACATTTAAAGTAGACCTTTAATTCACATTCGCATAGCGTTTTCTTATTATTCAATACTAATAGGCCTTTTTTCAAAGAAAAAAATTATTCTTAGAATTTTTTTTAAATTTCAAATTTAATTTCTTAAATAGAAATCATGCCACTTATTCGTGTTTGAATTCCTCATTTCACACACATTGAGGTTGAAAAGTTGGTTGGGAGCCGTCACCGTACTGTAGATTCTACTGAATGGGTGTTGTATCCTGGCATCTCTTTCGGTGAAATGGGCGGTAAAATCACAAAGGTTGTACCTGGTTTATACATTGGTGCCAACGAAAATGTAAGAGATGATGAAGATCTTATAGCGAACTGTATTTCCCACATACTTTCTGTTCAGAGTTCAGATACAAATATTAAAAAAGTAAGTATTTTTATGAGCATTTTGCTTTTCACATGTATATTTTTCACAGTAACTTTATTTAAACACGGTTTTGTAAGTCGTGCATTTCTACTGATCTAGTTTTACTAGCCCTTCCTCCGTCTTTACTTCATAATCTGTTAGGTTTTATTGCCGCTTGGAGGTTGCTATTTGTGGGCTTGTATTAGAAATGATTGCACTATCAATGCTCAGTAATCCTATTCGGTGGAATTATAGGATTACTAACGTCAGTGCAAAGCATTGATTATACTGTCTCATTGTTTAATGAATGTGTGTAAACAAGTATATACTTTTTTCTTGATCTACCAATAAGGGAATTTACTTTTTCTGAAAATAGTCAGAAATGGAACATAAGCAATAACCACTCTACATCAAATTTTAGTTATCTAACCATGTCTACCACAAAGTTTTTGTTGGAGAGCCAGACACCAAGGGTCTGCTCCGAGTCATCCCTGAAGCCAACGATTTTATTCATGGTGCACGGGTGGCCTCTGGCAATGTCCTTGTGCATAGGTGCGTCTAACACTTCGCGGTTTTATTACCCACATTACCCTCTGCGATTGGCGCCCATCTAGTTTTTTTAATATCCCCCTTTGATTTACTACTGCAGTACAGCAAACTGTTGCAATGTAGTGGTAGCTACACTAATTTTCTTTTTAATTAAAATCAGCATAGTTGTTTGATAAATATGGTAAAACTTCACTGTCGCTACAACGACACGGGCACTAATCTAGTTCTCTAGTGCTTTGTACATTAAGAATCGGCTTTAAATTCTAGTGCCCCTATGATGCTTTCCCGTAGTATATTACATGACCTTAAGTCTAAACTTGCTTCTACAAACACTATTGTCCATAGGAAGCGCGCTTTACTAAATGTGCACCTCTCCTTCATTTCCAAGCGAATCGGGCATGTCCTCAAATGTCGCCGTGGTCGCGGCTTACCTCATGACGGTCTATCAGCTGGATAGAAAAACTGCAATTGCAACGCTGCAAGGGTTGGTACCGGCTGTGCAGCCCATACCTAGTCTCCAAAACCAACTCGATCGCTTCTACGACAATGGCAGTGTTGAGGTTGATGGGAAATCGGTCATTACTGCAGCAACCGAGAGGGAACGACTGGAAAAAAAATTCGGCCGTTGGCCCGGAATGGAGGTACTGTTGATTTCAGTAGATTCACCCTTCTACGTAACGATCTATTTAACTTTTCAGGTTGGCCTCATGAACAATGTTATTTGCCCTATAAAATTGTGCCCTGTGCTTCTTTTAGACCGACAAACGATTTCTGCAAGCCGCTTTGACTTCGCATGATAACCTTAAGGCGTCAGGAGCGTTTCTACTTTCCTCTGGTGAAAGCAGATCCCGCCAGCAGTCAGTGTCCCCTCCTCCCGCAACTCCTGATGTCCCCAAATGCGACACAAACGTGTCCGTCAAATTATCTGCTCCTAAGAGTAAGCCCTGTCTCTTTATTTCATCGAAAGTATTTGACGATATATGAACCGTTGAGTGTAGTTATTCTCGAAGAAAGTGCCAACAGGTAAGACTAAACAGTGTTGAGTTTGGTGGCAGTACATTTTCATCGTGATGACGCTCTGGAGAAGTTTCTTCGGCGGTTATTCTTCCTATTGTCGTATCATTTGATCTGGCCCCACTAGATCATCCTCTAAAAGCCAAAACCAGAGAAAAGACGACGGTAGTCAAAGTTTGTCACATTTGCACACACATCAAGCATAACTATTGCCTTGACCAAACTCGAAGCGGGATTTTCGTGGCCGCTCATTTTGAAACTCATAGTGTTTTTCTATCCAGTCCATCAATGTTATTCCCGGTCCCAGTGATGAATCGTTCCTCTCCTGAGCGGGGAATCACGTGCTTTCTTTAACCTTGCAATGACAGAGTGTAGCGAAACACCGAAGGTAGTGTTCTGTGATGGGAGTAGTAGTGCTTCAGTAGCTTTGCGTTACTTTTGGCTGTGTAACATCACCACCCTGTTCCATACTTAAAATGGCTCACGAAAAGTCACAGGCCTCGAGGGGCTATGTCTTTCGCTTATATTTGCTTCTGCCACTGATATTAACCAGTGTTATGACTAAAGCTATTTAGTTTTATGTATCTGTTATGTCATGTCATGTCAAATGCGAGTATCTTTTCGGACTGGTAGCATTCGACTTCTAGTCTAGGACAGCCTTTTTCCCGAGGTCTTCTAGCTTTGTGCGGTATGTTTTTATTGAACGTCAATAATCTCGGAAACGGGAGGGGGGTTCTTGTATGCTATTTTACATAGCATTTCTCTTTGATATCGTGGCTGACTCAATGTTTAGGATAGTTCTTTTTTTTAAACAAACCACGTATCTGGAACGATTTTTGTGACGTTATTGCTAACTTAAAAAGTCTTAACAGCGTGATTTGTTTCGATCTACTTCGTGCAATGTCACGTGGAAAGTAGCCTGATTGCTATCGAGCGTTAATCTTCTTTTTACTAGCAAACGAGAATGCTGACTTGGACTTTTGCTTTGACGACGTTCACGAAAACGAGAACGATGACCACGGTGGTGACGTCGACGAGCGCGTGGACGTCGATCCCCCGTCTTCTCCCTCCCTCGAAAAAAGTCACGATGACCTCAGCGATGAGGACGCCATCGTTGGCTCCATTCCCGTGCCACGGGGCATGCCAGGCGGCAACATCGCCTTCTCCAGTCGTCCGCAGCCCCTCTACCATCGGCCAACTGCTGCGCCGACTGTCCACATCCGAGGGGGGGACGGTGGTGGCAGTCGAGATATTTTTGAGCTGGTCGAGGACGCCGCGGCATCACTTAGCGGTGCTGGGCTAGTGTACTCCTCCACCGCCCCCGCCAATGGCGACATCGCTTTTAGGAGGCCTCAAATTTAGAACGTCCAGTTTTGCATCATCCCTCTTGCATACGCTTCTCATGTGCGCTTCTTGGCTCAAACAATAAATGTTGATTCTCCACTTTGTCCCTGAGCTCTTCGTAGGCTATTTTTTTATTGTGCATTACATAGTCTGTTACTTTGCTTCAGTAGTTCCTAATCTGCAACCTCACCCTCACCTCAAGCCCCCCTAGTCCGAATCCCCTAAGCTTCAGGTTTGATGATTGCTATGAAACTGGGAAGCTTCAGGTTTAGTGGACCTCGTAGAAGCAAATTTATTAATAAAAAGCCTCGTTTAAGCTCTGTTTGCTATTACTAGGCAAAAGAATGAACCAATAAATGCATAATCGATGCTTGGGAAGCTACTTGCAAGTAATCGTAAAAACCCTTGGCTTTCTGCGCATGTTGGATTTGGGTTTCAGCGGCATTCCTAGTCTAACGTGCTTGACGGGATCGCATAGGAAATGGTCTTGTTCCACTGCTGGATGTTCAGATGATTTGGGCTATTACCTAATTCACGTTGGCCGAAGAGGGGAGGACTGGGGAGTGCGTGTTTGGTGCATTCTCGGTGGACTGCGATGGGGACTTCGGATATACAAGCTTGGGGAGTAGTGAGCTGGACAATGGACGAAAGCGGGTGGTGTCAATTTGCATGGATCCGAAAAGCATGTTTTGAATGCCCTAATTATGTATACAGGTTGTCTAATAAGATCTCTAGAATGGGTTACCACGAGATTCCAAGTAAAGGGGTGTTAGTTGACGCACGAGGTGCGGATTCTGAGTTTATGGACGGCCAGAGCATCCATGGGCTATTACTTATCTTAACCTTTTTGTACCAAAGTTGGAACATCTACTTGAATTGCGTCAAAGGTCTCTAGTGGAGGAAGGAGAGTCGAACATGGAGGAAAGTGGTGGTCTCGTTAATGCACGTAATAACCTCATGCAGACTTCACCTCTCTTGACCGAAGTCGCACAAGATTCGCTGACAAGCTGGCTGTTTCGTTTCACGCATAAGCGATGTACGTTTCATGGTGTAGATTTCGGTCGTTGACTGCCAAAAATGGCCCAGTGTAAGAAGTGTAAAATATGTCAAGATCCTTCACTGGTATTTGCGTTAATTAAACCATATTTCGAAATACTACAATCGTCAGTCCAATGGAAGTGCTTAAATGGATCCCGAAATTGGTAGTGTTTCACAAGACCCACTTCGACGGGGCTGATAGCATTTGGCACTCGCTATTGTTCGAATTGGGCGAACAGCCACAGTGGATGGTTGTGGCATGAAAAGGCCGTAAATCAAGTTTTGGATGCTAATATAAAGGAACGCCCTAGGATGGCTCACCGCGAGGAACCGGGGGAACGGAGGTGGAGGCTCAGCAGGGGATCCGTTTGTTTGAATAAACGTTGTGGTGCTCGTAAAATGGCTTGATTCTGCGAAATACCAGTTGTGTGAAGGCTGATTCTACCTCTATTCCTTTTCGATTTCGGTGATTATATTGTAACTTCGATGTACTTGTCTTTTCCTTCCAATCTGACTTTTATTTCCTTTGTAGCATTATGCTTGCAATTAGTGACTTACTAAATTGCTGTTAATGAGCAGCATAGCATTGGAATAGACGTGATTACTCGGTTTGTTCATAATTTCGTGGCTCAAAGCTGCCGTTTTGTTGGCCTGTGAGGGCAGTTTTAGGTCAGAAGGCCTTCATGTGGAAGTAAGAAGCATCCGCACATTACGGCGAAGGGAGTTCTGGCCGAGGCACTGCTTACTACAGCCACATTCGCTCATGAAACCTGTCAGCTTTCCCGAGTTTTCGTGAAAGCACATAATGCAGTCTTGACTCGCCTTTACGAGCATCATATTTGCTTACCAAAGTCAAAACAAACAGTACTCCCAAATGGCTACATACTTTACTTAACGGATTAATTTTTTTAGGAATGGTCGTGGCATTCATTTAAATTTGTTGCAGCTAATAATGTTAAGGCCTTTCTACTTTGCGATTGTTTTAAAGCCGTCTTGATTTACTCAAGGTGGTTAAGAGACTGATTCCTCTTCAATAGAGTAAGGATTTCCACAAAAAATCGCAAGGTCAATAACTTTAGCTGCGATAACCCCTGTCGACAATAGTGAAAATTGTTCGGTATCACCACAACATTGCCCAAATCGGGGTGTACGGTGACCTACTGGTGCTTTTCCTTAAGGCACACGTTTCTGTAGGAAGCTAAGACGTGACCGTTTTAGCCCAAAAAGTTGTCGCGTTTTAAACTTTCATGAAATCACTTGATTCGTGTACTTTTGCCTATGTGGTACCAAACGAATAATGGTGATTTTGTTGTAGTTATCCGCTTTGCGCTTGTAAGCAAACATCAAAGGCCGTGACAAAGACTAAAACCGCAATTGTATTCGCCTTAGAACATTTGACAGTGTTCAGTGTGTTGTCAAAAAGGCTGTTTAAAAGTGTGTGTGTGTGCGTGTGTACGCTAAAACTTGACAAGAGTGACGTTCTTTACACGCGAGTCGGCCCCTGTGCTGTTAACCAGGGCGGTTGGGTGGAGGGACTGGGACGATAGTGGTGGCTGAGGGCTTCTTTGACAGGTAAACCTAAAAGGTAAAAAATATGCCAAATTGTACACATAAAACTGGATGTCTGAATTCCCACAAAGGAAAGCAGGAACAATTTTTCAGATCTTCCCTTAACACTTCAATGGTAAAGCATTTTGAGATGATATTACTAAGCTATCTTCTGGGGAGTCTACACGAAAAATCCCACGTTGTCTTGGTTGACTGTGGCCCATCCAAAATGGCTGGTGCCGCTTATTTTGTCAAATGACTACTAGCTAATCCAGCCAATTGAACTCCTCCATCTTAATTTTGACCATAAAACTTTCGCGCGGTTTCTGTCGTCGTTTGATGCTGGAGAGTTTAAACGCACACAAATTCCCAACCGAAAACACAATTAGGTGTCTTGAACGAAAGGTCCTCCCATCAAACACCGTTCCGCATTATATGGTGTTATTTGGAACCATTAAGCATGCCTTTTCCAAGCTCCGTTATTACCTTTAGGCAATGCGGTACCAAAAGCCCACCAGCTGGGAGGCTTAAATTCTCACTGGTGTTGACGACGAGGCGTCTCCTGTTTGGGTTCCAGGTAGTCCTCGACGAAAACGAGCGTTGATGTTTTAACGGCGGTGACTGGTGAGTCGAAGCTTCCAAGTTCCCTACAACGGCGTTGTTCATCTTCATTCTAGGGGCATGAAGGAAGCAATCTAGAGACGGTCCTTGGGAAACTCACAAATGTGTCTCGGAAGCCAGCACCGCTCAAACTCGTGTTCATGTGAGTTCCCTTGCCCATTTGTACAAAGAGAGACATAGTTACCGTCAATTTAAACTCGTTTGGTGAAATTGTTGACCACCCAGCTGTTGTTGAAATTGCTGGGTAGGGATAGACACTGAAGGTATGTCAGTGCGTGTTAGCTACTGGTTATAATTATGCTGATTATCGTACCGCGTTAGGCCAGTTCAACCTCGAGACTGAGCTTCGGCATCTACCATTAAGCGCTTTTGGTTAAATTTTCACATTTGATGAAGTTCCCAGACCATTTGGCACATATCGGACACCCTCCGCTGTAATCTGACAGCAAGGCACACGCGTTACCATATTTAGAGACTCAGTTGGGAAAATATCAATGCAATGTTACTCTAAATCACGTCATTACGGTCCTCTGAAAACGAACAAGGCACGGTTCCGTGCAAGCCCACCCGCCGGCAGTTTAGTTCTGAGGAATGCTTTATACTTATTTGCATGTGGTGAACTAGACCCTAACATGGATGGTCTGTTGCAAGACCCACACTTCAACGAAGCAGCTTTGAAGCACGTGGCACTTGTTATTCTCCGTCCATCACGCAAAAACGCGAAATAAGCGAACAGACATAGAGGATCCGAGCGACATGAAAATCAGTAATCCCTGCTGGATAGTTGACCACAACCCCACTTTGGTCCTCGGTTGATAGCCTCACCCGAAACTCCCGGTTTGTTGAGCATTAGCAGAAAATGCCACACAGGTTGTGTACTATGGCTAGTCAAGATTCTACCGTCTTATCTAGTCTTGTGCCAAACGAATTCGTTGCAACAACGAGTAGGCAGTTTCGTATATTCAGAAGAAAATGTCTCTCGCGCCTATTAACCTCTTCCACCATGCTGTTATTCGCCAAATTTGCTTCAAAAATGGTCTGACTACGTGTCCGTGGATCGTGGCGATAACAGTATAATGTAACTGAGTTCCCACTGCCAAAGCTGCCGAAACCATTTCTCCGAGTCAGACTGATAGTTAAAACGAAAGCGACGATCGTGCGACTACGTGCAGATCTAGTTGTAAGCATTGCCTTCTATTGTAAAACTACCTTTCAGTGTTTATCTGTGATTATGATTTGTATGACAGCCATATTTTATGTACATTGGCAAATATTGTGGAACCTGATATCACTCTATTATTAGTTTCGTAGGTTTTTAACTTTCGCTGCGGGATCGGTCGTGAATGTGGACATTGGTTAGTCGTTTCCTGTGGTTCTACCACGTTCGCTGCAGTCCCCTTTACGAGACCTATGATGTATTCTCGCCTTAAACGCTTGCAGAATTAGTGTAACTGCACTTCTTCTTTCCAATGAAAGAGTGTATACACTGTCTTCGTTGATAAAATGAAATCACTGACAATTATTGCTTGTGCAGGCTCAAATTCTGCGAAAACCTCTCAACCGCCTTTCCAGTAGTCTCGCCAAGTCTGTTGGCGTTTAGCAATCAGGGCTCGTGCCGGAAGGATACTTATACTGTTTTCACGTCATTGCTATCTCTGCATATTCACGCACAAACACACATCTATACTTACAAGTTGAGATGAGTTAAAAGTGTCGTTGTGGCCGAATTCGTCATGCTTACCGGTCACCTCACATAGAAGCAGAGCTCCATAAAACGCATGGGTAGTCAGATGCCTGTGATACGCGGGAAAGTACTTCAGGTATGCAGACCAGTTGTATATAGGACCTGTGTTTGTCTCTAGAAGCATGTGTCGGGAGGCCAGATTCTAGCTGTAAACATTTTGAAGCCTGTGCGAGGAGACACCAGCGTTGTTTCAGTCGTGATTATTGGAGGACCCAAATCAGTCAAGATAACTTCACTCGCACCATGCCAATGCATACTAACTGGGATGCATTGTTCACTTACAGTAAAACCCTAGACTAACTCAGTGACCTGAAAATTAGTGACGACACGGCCTTTCATCGATTACAATACTTTTTTGGTTATAAGTAGCTGTGTGTTTTGCACTTGGAAATCAAAATAGACGAAATGATAAACGGTGACTGCCTTCATTGTGCCTCAACGTGATCGAAGCAGCGAGAGTTCAGCTGGCATTGTCTGTAGCCTGAACAACTGATTGTTCACATCAACTAATAGAGGCATCGGTTATTGTAAATTAGTGTTGCACTAGGTGATCATATAATTTTCTTAAAGTCCACAGTAGTTGAAGGGTTCTTAACACTCACTTTTTGCCGTTATTGTTAATTGTTCAATTTAGCACTTCTAGTCAAAATAATGGAGACAGTTATATCTTAACTGGTTATCAAAATAATCAAAATGGATTGCCTTATGGAACAGAATGTTAATGACAGCCTATGATTCCGATTTCCAGTGTTGAACGAAATTTGTATGAATTTGATTGCCACTGCACCAAATGCTTCACCTCAATATGTTCAGAGATGCATTCAAGCGGCTCTGTTGGCTGCTGCTGACGTGTTACTGTGGCCATCATGACGCCGTATCGGTCATCTGAGGGTGGGCTGGTGTATCGCACACCGTCGTTATCCCTTCCAAAATAGTTGAGGTACGACGAGGTCGCCGTGATCGCCAGTGTTTCAGAGGACAATTTTGATCGATTGATAGTGCTGGTGTTGGTTGTGCTGATACTCTCTGTGTTTAGTAGACTGGTAGCAAAGGCATCAGACGTTGAGGCCGTTAAACCAGAGTCGCTCCACAAACGACTTCGGCCCTAGAAACAAAAATTTGATTAGAAAATGCGATAGTTATACGTTTTGCCAGGAACAAAAACATGCTTAGAAAACTACTTTGCACTTTTCTTGTCAAACGCAAGCCCATCTTCCCAGTGACAGAACAGCGACACATCTTAATGCAGTTTTTAATTTTTATAGCCTAATGGCAAGTATATTATCAACTGTCCAAGGTTTACACGCTGCGAGCGCTTTGGCCCGACGGATCAGCAATTGTGTTACCAAAAAGATGGCATGGTAGGGGAATTGTGTCTAAAGGGAAAATGTGTGAAATGAAGAGTTAAAAATGTCAAATCCATGACTGGCTTTCCTGATACAAATTGAAGAGCTTTCTGTGGTAAAATAGAGACAAAAGCCTAATACTTTAACTTTATAGGCTAAAATTAGATTTTTTTGGCAAAAACCAATAACTCAACGAGGTGAATCCATTAAATTATTTATACAGAATCAGTAGAGAAGCAGATTAAATGGGGATTGTGATGACAAGTTCCTTGCTCCCTCTGGAATCGTCTAATTCTCTAACAGGCCTCTCAACCTTATGTTGTGATTGAAAATTTTTGTCTTCTCTAATTTTTCCCTGTACGTCGCATTAATTTTGAATTTTGTTTTGTGTTGGACGTCCTTCTGCCTATTTCAAAATACTCTTAATCTGTCAAGTGGCTCTGTTTGGCCTGGATGTGAGCGGCCCTTTGAGAGCAACACAGGCTATGGCAACAAATTCCGGTTGTTATTACGCACACGCAACTTAACTCTATCCCCTGAAAATGATTTTGTCGGGTACCAGACTTCTATTTGTCATGCTAATTTTTAGATACTTCAGGTGTTGTATTACTTCGTGAATACCTCTGAACACAAGATTCACATTTGTAGATTGAAATTGCTCAAAGGTGCACCTTAGTATTCAGTTTTGGTGGCAGTGCTTTGCGGCGACCTCAAGGTACCGCGGTTGATTTTTTGTTTCTAGTTGAAAATCACAAGTTGTCTTACCGGCTCAAAGCTGAGAAATCGTTCAGCATCGAGTTGCATGAAACTGACTCTTTGAAAGAGTTCACCAAATTCAGGCCGTCTCTCGGGGTCTTCTTGCCAACCTTAAAAAAAAGACAGTAAGCAGCAACCTTGTGGAGTCGGTTGAAGAACAAATATCCCAGTTTTGACCAATTTAAGAACATAGGCCTAGAATACGGCATTTTAGTGTAAACGTTTAAATTGGTTTTTGAAAGTTAGCCGAAATTCTGAGACTAGTCCTGAATCAGAAGCCGTCATTAATTATAGTCAGACCAACACAGTCAGAGGATGGCCTCTTTTGTAGACTTGAGGTAAAAATAATTGCGAGGCTTCTTTAACATGGTTTCTATGGCGTTGAGTTCACAAGCCCTTAATTGTCATCATCTGCTGGATTGAATTCCACGTTTTCGATGGATCCCCATTGAGTTTCAGCGTTGTTCAGACCCCTCCAACTCCCCCTCCCCCAAGCTGAACTGACCCCGCTCTCAACGCGTAGGTGTTACGTGTCAGTTGCAGGCGCGTCAAATAACCCTGATTAGGCGACAAAACATCCGCCGAGCGTTAGTGAGAAAAAATGTTTTTGTAGGGAATGATCTGAGTAAACAAAACATGCGCTGACTTACATTCCACCATAAGGGCGTAGAGGTCGAGGCTGACTGTTGACGGCTGGTTAAGACGAAGTCCACTCTCCAAGTGATGAATAAGATGTCGAGCGGGGATCCTCTCGAAGGGTTTTCGTCCAAATGTGAACACTTCCCACAGAGTTACGCCTTAACCAATCGAGCAGCGTCGATATAAATAAATAAATGTGTGTGTAGTTACTTGGTGTTGCAATATATGCCTGAACGGTAAGAATATTCACAACAGAAATGGCAAAATGTGAATGCGGCACAAAAAGGCAATTAATTAAAGCTCTGGCTGCTTAAACAACGACAGAGTCGTGCTCTGGTGGCGAATCACAATTATCATCTCGGTGGTGGCATTAGTAAAGTTGGTGAAGATAAGACGCAGACATCAAGGGAGCTTAAAAAGGCACCAGCCGCGCAAACCTACCGTACGCCCAGACGTCGGATTTGCTAGAGAAGACGCGTTTTTTAATGCATTCAATGGCAAGCCACTTGATGGGCATCAGGCCACCCTTGGCCTTGTACTCTCCGTCGGCGTCTTCGATGCATTTGGCCAGGCCAAAATCAGTTATTTTTATCTGCAAACGGAAATAAGGCACGACGTGAGTAATTAGGCGCTAA
Source organism: Mesocestoides corti (assembly GCA_900604375.1). Lineage (NCBI taxonomy): Eukaryota > Metazoa > Platyhelminthes > Cestoda > Cyclophyllidea > Mesocestoididae > Mesocestoides > Mesocestoides corti. Next base: position 14,979 of record UXSR01000441.1, read on the forward strand.
TTTAAGCATTGTGTTCTCATACTTAGGCAAAGAGAACATTTTAGGTTGAAACAACAAGGCACAGGTGCTCAGACAAATGACGACCCTATTCGGATGGAGGTTTGTTTTTGTGAGTTTGCTTGGTGAAAAATTGGAGCATTTGAACGATATTTTGCATCAAAGCGAACCCAGAACTGAGTTTGTAAAACATGGTCCAACTTGGTAAGTGAACACTAATATTGCTAGTTAAGTCTCATATTTTGCACACGCTTTCACTAGCATTGCTGCTAATCTCAGTCGAGGTTAAAGAGTGCCCCTTCACTACCGAATCAGAGCTCAATTCTCCACTTAACATAAAATAGGGGATGTTAAAGTTGTCTTTTTTCACTTAAGGCGGGAACTATTTCCCATGCACTTTACAACAAACAGATTTATGCACGGTTGGGTTCAAAGCACCCAAAGATCTTGCGATCGGATAAAATAGTGTTTACTTAAAATCATTTAGTAGAACGGACGGTACCTGTTCTGGCGTTTCTACCAGGACATTACGAGCGGCTAAATCACGATGGATGATCCCACGAGAAGCGAGATAAGCCATTCCACTGGCTATCTGAGCAGCCCAATTCAGCATCATGTGGGGCGTAATCGCGTCCCTGTCGATTTTCGCTGGTCCGCCGAACCGATGGAGGTAAGAGAGTAAGCACCCCAGTGGCAGGAACGATGTCACGAGTTGAGGGCGCGCTGTCATGCAGAGAGCCAATAGGCGGAGACAGCAGGGATGATTCACCGTGGCCATCACCTGAACCACACAAAGACAAATAAAGTCCCCCGGCAATTACGCTTTTGAGGTGAAATTAAGAGCTGCACAACTTTCTCGGAGGATACCAACTATGACCGTGATGGAATGTATTAAACTCACACTGAAGAAAAAATTATAAAGCCATTTACGACAACTGTTTGGCTTTTAAGTCGAAGTGCTGGTGTCGTTTAAATCTCCCAAATTGGCCGTTTGTTTATGTGGCCTAAAGCGCACATTTGCTTGAGTGCCCAATCGCCCCACGTGATTGCGCGTCTTTTAAGGTTATTTTCTGGAGAGCAATTAGAAATAACTGCAGCTGGCTTAAAAATTCCTTTTAGAACACACGTTATTCGCCGCAACTGCAGAAAGGAAATTTCACTCGCTGAGAATCAAGAGTGGTAGCCATTGCTATGCTGACTGCGCGTTATCTACACACAACCCATTCACTGCGCTTCCAGGAACGAACTTCTTATCAAGTGCTATTTCAATACACGTGGTACAGCATTGTACTAATTAAACCAGCACGTTTAACAATCGATACGGAGGTACGAAAAGGTAAAAGTGACGCTAATTTTCACTTAATTAAACTTGTATTCGTCTTTCAATACCTCAAAATAATCCATCCATCTTCCCTGAGTATCTGGATTTCAAACCACACCATGAAGTGATAGTTTCGTTTTGTTTTAACTATAGAATCATTGCTAAAAGATAGCGAAAACCTTGACTTTGACTGATTACGACAGGTTTCATCAAATTCAAGTAGATTGACGAGAATTTTCGGAACAAATGAGGGGCTTTGCAACTTGAAAAGCACGCATTGTCTGTGGTATAGGCAGGTAGCTATATTCTGTTGGTCGGAATCGCATTCAGATGGCTTATTACTAACACATTCTACCGATATTTCTCCCAGCTCATTACCTTTAAAGAATACAAAAAAGGCTAAAAATATTGGCCATCGGTGTGATGTGGAATAATCACCAAGCTTTCTTGGACTGAACATTAGAAATCTTGCTTTGTGAAAAATGTGCGTTTTCTTAGGTAGTAAACTACCAGGGGGTATCTGGCCGTAATTGTCTTTTCAAGTTATTTGGGAATACTGGGTTTGGGCTAACCAATGGTTAGAGGGGAAGAGGTGACACAGAATTCTTGCTGGTGCGAAACAACAAGCACCGCTGGGAACACTTGCAAAATTACTCACTCGAGCTTCTTCGAGCAGGGCTTTACAGGTGCTGGGATCGGCTTCGTCGTTGAGCACCTTAATGGCAACCACTCGTTTCTCAACTCCTTCGATTTGACTCTCCTCACCCTCTTTTTCGCTGTCACCTTCGGTTTTACCTGTTTCGGCAACCAACTCCGTGAATTGAAACTCCTGACGCGGTGAATCCTGCCTCGGGGCTGAGTGCTGCTCGGGAGAATTCATTTCATCCACGGAAGTATCCTCCTCCACTGTGAGGTACTCCCTCTCGGTGCACGCGTAGGTCGTGTCCTCTACGAGCGAGTCCGAAGTGACAAATTGCGGCTTGGCGCAGTCCACCGTGGCGAGCAGCTCGGTGACTTTTTTCGCGAAGCCGGGAGACAGCGGTCCCTTGAACCAGACGCCACGAAAAACCGAACCGAAGGCTCCGCCACCAACACGACTTCCGAGTTGGAGTTGGCATTCGGGAATTATAAGAAGCGTCGCCATATCGGGCATTGTATCCTAGGTTAAAAAAAACACTCGAATGATTCCGGCGAATTTTCACTTCCATTGCTGGTCAAGAATGCCTAAACGTGAACAGAAGAACACTTACACAGATGCTTGTTTGCGTCTAAACTACAAAGGGGCTAAATCACGTAGAATACTGAAGTCTGCGATTTTTGTATTTTTTTTATATCAAAATCCAGCCATTTTGTTCTTTTCGCCAATCCAAGAGTTTTTTTACACAGTAGCAATACTTCTTCACTTTGAATAAACTCACTCTCGACGTAGACGTAGAAATAACCTCTGTCTTTAAGAGCAAATATTTGAAGCGATTAACGATTTTGGTACTCCCCACTGTCTAAACTAAATCAACCAATCACAGTACACGACGAAAACATGAAGCCAAATCATTCGTGGCACTTACCGAGTTGGGGGAAATCGCAGGACCACGCTCGTCCCCTGTGTTGATAGTCGTTCTTTTGAGATGTGAGGCAGCCCTGTTCCTTTTTTTTCTAAGTTTGGCCATTTTTCCAGTTTGTTCATAGTGCGGTTCCGCTACTAAGATGGCTTTCATCCAAAATCGATCACACTGCATCAACAAACTTTCCTTTGATTGGCTTTCGCCAAGGCCGCTTCTCATTTTCGTTCCACGAACAACAATACGCGCGCACGCGTACGCAAAACAAAGGCCGAGAATTAATGCGAGGAGTCCAGTAAAGGCAAGAAGACCAGTCGAGACCCACGAGAGGTTGTGGAGGAGGCGAGGACTAATCACGTCTGTCCAATCGCCAAAGAGGAAGTGGTCTGAAGGGTGTGCTGAGGAATCTGGTTGCAGGATGGGGAATTCCTCGGTTGAATGGCACACGGCTTCCATCACCGTAGAGTTTGTACCACGCTCCATGTGTATGGCACTCCCGGCAGGGCAAGTCTCCACACAAATCCACTGCGAAATGACAAAAGCAAATGGTTGAAGCTATCATAGTTGAAACTTAGATGCAAGTCGAGTCCTTGCGAGTGACGATGGCTCCTCCATGGACATGCCGAAATGCGACCTGCAATTTTTATATTCATTCTGCAACCCCCTGCACTTAAAGCCGTTGTAAGAGAACCCCAAGTGCACAAAGGCTCTGCCTGCATTAGCTGCGAATTATGCACACCGACCGTAAAAACTACTTACAGAATGAGCACTGGTGGGTAGTGTTCCATGGGTGTAGTATTAAAACAGTATAAAAATAAAGCCTGACGTTCTACTACTGCGACAGATATTTAAACATTGCAAATTCAGTCACATCGCATTTGTCTTCGGTGAACTGCGACAACTTCGTCAGGTTTTGCAACTATGTGGCGCAATACGCACAAGATCGCATACCTGTGTTCTATTTTTGTGCGGATAGAGTTTGTAGTGTCGGCAGGCGAAGCAGTCTGCGTTAGACGGTCCCCGACAGCCTTGACTGCACTCGACGTGACATGGGAGGCAAATCACCTCATCGTTTCTCAAGGAAACCTTGTACGTGTCTGTTGCAAACAGAAGGCGTCGATTTCAACATTTAAAACAGAATGATGAATGTGTGCGTTAATTCTAACGTCAGAAACTACTTTGAATATGGCATTGTACTCCGACAAAAACAGTAAAAAGACAGAGGACTGGAGACTAAGCGAGCGGCTGTATTACAACAAGCAATGCCGAAGCTAAAGTGGCAGTTCACTCCACAAATTGGCAGGTGGTTGAAAAGTGGATGGGTAACATCTCAAACATAGCATTAAGCAGCATGACCGACCGGACTTGCATTTATTATGATTTGCAATGGACACAGTCATGAGAAACTAATCGTTAGTGTATGTGAATTCCCATCACTACCTGTTTTATGTAATTGTTAGAAGTGTGTAACAAATGCTTTCTACATGTAGGATCATTCGACGCAAGAAGAGTAAAAAGTTGTGGGATAAAGTGGCAATTTGAATTAAAGAGTAAGAGCTGCCTTTTTGCAGGAATATCAATGACTAACGTCGTTGAACCACTAATGAAAGTAGTAGGAAAGTGATGTGAATTGACTAGAACTTCTATTAATTGATTTAAGAATGGAACCAGGGAGCATCGCTGCTAAAGAGAAGTCATTTTGATGTCATCAAACATAGGTGATTTAAATGCCAAATCATGGAATGGACGGTGCCTTAATGGTGGCAGCTTTTGAGATTCGGATTTCCTCCACAGAGCTGGCAAATATTTGTCATGAGCAACGTCATCGAAGTCGTAACCTATTGACACTTGTAGATTTGAACGCAAACAACTCCAGGTACAAAACTGGTGGCGTCAAGTAAGTTAAACTTTCAGCTAAATGGGTTTATTTTTAGCACTTTCCATAAAAACCCAAGAGGAGAGTTCCCCTTAAAGGTATTCAAAAACTACGTTCAAATAAATTAATGTCACCTTTAAAATCACTTGAATTTATCTTCAGTGAATGAAAATGTAATTTAAGAGCTCAAAAATAATTTTGGATTTTTGTAACAGGTTGAAGAAGGTCATCCGTCTCAAACCTTACTTCTCTATGACAATAACACCCGAGATCAGTTAGGGGCAAAGACGCTGGTTACCTTCTCGGCATTCGGCCACACACCGTCCCTGGAACTTGGCCCTGCGGCACCGCACGCACTGATTGGGCGAAGGGCCGGAGCAGCCGTCGCGACACTCGGCGTGGCAGGGCGCGCAGACACGCGCCGTGACCGCGCCACCGCCGCCGCGCTGGTGCGACGCCAGCCACTCCGCCAAGCGCGTCTTCACCGCCGCCGGCAGCGACACCAGCGAGCTGTCTGACGCGATTCTCGTCTGCGCGCTGCCCTGACCATTCCTTGGCACACCGATGAGGTACAAGAATGTGCCACTGGGACAGGCCTTAGAAGGCATTTACTCTTGAAGTAGTGTTTAAAAGCTGCATAACGAGCGAAACCTACTACGGTACCAGAAAAAGCAGATCCAACTTGGTTGCATATATACTGGCTTTGATCAATTCGTCTTCCCACATTGTCCGATGTTTAGTTTTGCAACCAACAAACCTTCTAGTGGCTCATCAGCGGATGCTTAACAACAAAACTTGTCTTAATTGCTTTATCTTAAGATGAGGCTGCTCATTGATAAAGAAACGATTGTGTCCATCTTAGCGCGTCTCTGTGTTATGACACTAAAGCTGATAGAAATGAACGAGGCTGTTCATTTTGTGCAACATTTCGTACAAACTTGCTTAACCTAACATGTCTCGCCAAATTTCTTAAACAAGCTACTGTCATAATGACTTTCATTTACCTGGTAGGCAGTGAGGCATGGCAGCCCTGATGAATTTTCGGACTCCACTGTCGCGGTGGCAATAACTTGAAGGCAGTGCGAGCAGCCTCCCTGACCGAACCAGTCGCCGGGACCTGTGCACACTTCACTTCCGTTCGTCGGCTCCACATCACTGACAGAGGTTTGTGCATACGAAGAACAGGCAGTCGCACACTCCTGACACGTGTTATTTTTGTCCGGGTACTTTGTTATGGGACATTGGGGTCGGCAGAAGTCTCCGTCCTAAACGAGGGAAAGAGAGCTGCCTGTCAATCACGTTTCATCCGTTATAATTATCCCGAGGGGGGAGTTACAGCTTTCCCTCCACAGACGCTTTGGGACCTAAACTGCAATTAGAAGTTTGGCTGATCTGTGTGCATTAAAAATGAATGACCTGACGCATTTTGCTAAAAAACACCTAAGGCTTGTTGCAAACTGACTCATCGATAATGCAGGATTCAAGCTCCCAGAGTGAAGCTATATTTCTCATTGTGTGAATTCACAAGAAACGCCTGATACAACAAACATCATTTTCAAAAAAGACTTAGATTTTAATAGAGTTGCCTTCTCTAGGAAGAATTTAAGTTCGGACCTTCACATGAGCACAGCCGTGGTTGCATTGGTCAGCGCCAGGACCGTAGCACGCCCCTGCCGCCGATCCGCATTCTGTATGGCACCTGGCGCATAGCCGTCTCTCCGTGGTTGTGTTGGCACCGGTGATCTTGGTCACCACAACTGGATAGTAGCCGCCGTCAATTAGCGAACAATTTCGCACGCATCGGTTGGGTTCACCGCGGTCCTGGATGTACCAGTGGGCGCAAGTGAAGCAGTTTTCCGGGCCAGGACCCCAGCAGCCGTCGGCAAGTGCGCAGACGCTGGCGTCGCATTGTTGGCCCTCAGCGACTTAATAAATGACCAAATACGTCTGCTGCAAAGTATGCATGGAAGGACTCTTTCCACTAAGGTTAGGGAAAATATCTTAAAATAAAAGAAAAGTCCTAGCAGAAAGAGAACCTAGGGATACTTCAAGAGTCCTCCATTCCTTCACTCGGTCGTGGGTTTGCTCTGATGTCCAAAATAAATTTGCCATCAACGGAAACGGCATTAATAGAGATCCGAGCCTCATCATTCAAAGTTTTAAAACAAATTTCAGTGTTTAAAAAGTTAATCTAGTTTTTGAACAGACAGTGATCAGTTCAATGCGTACATCTCTTGAAAACGTGTGCTTCTTGCTAAGTGTTAAATAGGTAGGCACACTATTTGCTTAATTCAAGCAACAACACGGAATGTTTTTCTGCAGTTTGCTTCCACTCTCTAAATTTCAAATTAAACAGAATGGCTTATGGCGCGATGTGTGTTGATACTGCTTAGGCATGGTCCGTCTCCGGTTTCCTCGAGGTACAAGTAAGGGGAGTGATTTTCGGCTTTGTAATGAAACGCAAATATGTACTTTTCAGTGTACATCCTTGCCTGAACCAATAGGAAGTATTAAAGACTACGGTCAATACGACCGCGATTGGTGTTGAATGAAACAGTGGCTTTAGCAGATAACTGTCTCATTATCACGGATCTTGGTTTCTTTACAACTATGTTTAAAATCGGGTCAACAAATGAGCAAGATGTACTTGATCCCATGCAACCGATTGGAATTTAGACTGTTTGAGGTGTGGTTAAATGATTAAATTATGTTGGCTCCAGTTCTCTGAGCCCTAGTAGACACCGGTTTGCTTCATTACTTAAAACCATCTTGCAATTCTTGTTTAGATGGCTCAAAGAGTTGCAGATGAAAGCATTTCTTACCACAATCGACTGTCGGTCGATTTGGGAAGGTAACGGGGAAGGCGACCTGGCGCTGGCGCCTGACCATTCGCGTGCGCAGGGCTGCCGGCGACCACATGAGCTGCTGCCAATTGATGGTGTCGACGAAACACAGCTTGGGGTTGTAGGCGATGTGAATACCACCTTTGCGGACCCCAACAAACGTCAGAGAAGAGAGACCCAGATATTCAAGGTGTCTGTTGTGGATTATGCTCAAAGGCGATTCATAACCTCTCTGCGTCTCTGAAAGGGCAGGTTTGCGCCACCATTGACAAAAGAAGGCAAGCAGGCTAAGAAACTAAATTATCAACTTGCTTTCCTCGTATTTCTGAAGAAACTTATTAAGGATTCATTTCAGTCTGCGGTTGATTCAATGCAACTTTAATGACGCGTGAGATTATCCCTTTTCAATTGGGGATCACTGTATCATGTGGAATATAACATTATTTGCTTTGCTCGATTCATGACTTTTCAAATGCATTCTTAGAGGTGAACTAAATTGTGCCGATAACGCTAAAGGAAGTTGTTTGAAAGCGCGCAAAAAGCAAGGCGTGGATTCATGCACAGGAGCATTTTTATGACAAACATCATTCAGGCACAATTTCAATTGTTTTGTAAACCTATCAAGTAAGTAGTAGGCGATTAAAAAGCAAAACTGAGGCCATGGTGTCCAGATCAATAAATGAGGACTTTACACACCTCCACCAATCCGACGCAACTTCGACAGGAAGGTGAGGTTCCTCAGCCAATGGGCCCAGTTGTCGGTTCCAATGTAAAGGCCGCCAGTTATCTCCACGAGGTTGCCAAGACCCCTCTTCAAGTCCGCAAAGTTCACAGATTCCTTCTCCTTCGTCAAATTATTAAATGCATCACTAAAATGAGGGGATTTATCAAAAACAACGGCCCTGCATTATCTTCAGGCGCATTTCGTTCGCTAATCGAAAGAAGTTATTACTAACTATGGCTTACTCTCACGTACGCCCTGCCTCTTGTGTTTACTACTATGCAGTACTCTAAAGTATGAAATTGCGTTTGGGTCTATGCGAGCTCAACAATGTGGTGGAGGTTCATGCTGACCGTTTCCGGAGACCTTAAAACATGTCATTGTTTTTCTAAGCTTTGTGTACAGCTGGTCTAAATTACGACAAATGAACATGACGGGTTTAGTCGCAGGAAAGGAGGCTTGAATTCCTTGTTAAGTACGTTTCAGGGACGTCCAGGCGGAATACACGAGATGCCAAAGCAATTCTCTACGAACAATATATCTCAGTTATTTGCTTGAGGTAAATGATTATGCCGCCTTTGCACCGAAAGCACTAAAGATTCTCCTAATGACTTATTAAATATAATGTAGATTACTGCCTAACATTAAGGAATTCTGGCGCCACAGGTGCAACCAAATGATCCCTTACACAATGTTAACTAACTCTGCACACATTAACTACACCGTCGAGAGGAATTTTTCTCGAAGCTTGCAGATTTTGTAAAAATCTTTCTACAGGTTTTTTAAATTGTGGCAAAAACGCGTAATGAATTATCCACGCTTCAGTCGAAGTTTGATTTGTAGATTTCCTCATGGACATTAAAAGAATTTGACAAGAACTTTTAATGTGTTAAATTTGTGTCAGAGATGAAAAATCATTTAAAAAAATAACAAAGATTTTTAGCACGAGAAAAAAAACACTATCGCTCACCCCTCGAACGACTGCCGTTTTAGGATCAAGCTTCCCTCCCACGAGGTACAGTTTTCCATCTTGTGCAGAAGACTTTTGTAGAGAAAATCGATCGTCGGTGCCTGGAGCTGCTTTGCGGAGCACACTGGAAAGTAGAAGCCCCAGCCGTCAACCTGATTAGATGTTCCGATCCTTCACGAGATTTTTAGGCTGTGCAAGCCACTTAGTTAATGCTGCTTAATTACTTAGTTCAAAAACTGTGGCTTTCCAAGTATCATGACAATTTTGTGCCTAATCAATGTCTGACGCTTTGAAAATATCTCCTGTAGAAAAGCCATTTCTGCTACAAGATATTGATAAAGTCTTGAAACAGTAGAAGATTTACACCCAAGAGTATTGGAGGCAGTTTAAAACTTTGTTAATTATTATTGCTGAGAAATGTCTTTCATAGACACTAATCAAACCATCCTTTTATTACCAGAAAAGCCAACTGATGTATAAGGTTTTGGTATTCGTGAAATAGCAGGAGATTTACACCCAGGATTATTGTAACAACAAATTAGGGAACGGAGTAATTTTGGTGCTCTTGAAGCTAGAATACTGATTGTTTTACTTGTGCTAGTTGTGTAAAAACCAAACTCGAGGCATTATTCCAAAGGCGATGGTACCTTTGGTGTAGACTAGACAGAACCATACTGTCCCGCGTAAGTGCCTGTCATGGTCTTAAAACCGCTCATTGGGCCCTCTGTTCTCTCATATTTTAATTTTCAATTTAGGCACACAAGCAGTAGAGTAAAAGGCTATGCAGTTTTGGGCATAGCGTGAGCTCCTAGGACACCATACACCTGAAACACCGGCTAAAATAACGCTCACATTGCATTCTAAAGTTCAAGTAAATCTTGGTCGTTGTGAGTATGCTTAGCTCTTGTTTTTTTTCCAAGACGTACCTTTTGGGCAGCCAGTTTTTGGACACTGCACGCAAACTTTGCCGGCCTTCTGGGTTCCGGGACGCGAGCACTTAAGCACGCAGTGGTCACGGTCTCGAAGGAACCCATCTAGCGAGAGAGAAGTGAAGTCAAGAATTAAATGCTCGCACAAGTCAAAAGCCCAAGCGGATAGGCTACCTGGACACGATGCAACGCAGACATGCCCCAAGGAAACCTTGCCATTTGGATTGGGTTCCCAGGAAGAAGTGTGGATGTTGTAATAGCGCGTAGGTAGACAGGCGGCCACACAATTGCCGTCCTGTGAGTACCGCCTGCAGGCCTTGAAAGGGGCAAAATATGCTCGAATTGTGCTCATGTCAGATTATTCGCTCCAACCAAGGTAAAAATCATACTAGTACTAACTTCCGAAAAGAAAGGTCCCGATTCTATAGATAAGTCAACGCTTTTGCATTTATACACATGACACCGCTTGTTTCCGCGTGACTCCGTGCAAGGTCCACGTATTCTCTTACCATGTGTCTCGAAATTCACCCTCCTGACCCAAATAATTTCATGCACATGCCTTATTTACACAATCCAATCATGAGGATAAAAGGTAAGGCCTACCTCAATACAATACAATAATCCCTTGTTTACTCAAAAAATAAAATAAAGGGATAAATCCAGTCACGCTAATAGAACTAAAAATGGATTTAGAAGCTAACAATAGTCTGTAAGCCACTAAACTCCCTCGTGATTAATGAAAGGCTCCAGAAAATCACAAATTTCGAACTGAGTTAAAAAAAGCATAAATTAAGGCGTGTATTTGGCGGATTTGGGTTGATAGCGATTCGACCGCAAGAGGAACAAGGCAGTACCATGCATTCACTGGCTCGAGTGCCACTGCAACCTCCGGCGCATTCTTCATGACAGCACTCCTCAATCTCTCCTTCGGTGACGCACCTGTTAGGTCCCCTACAGACGCGTGTTTGGCACTTTCTTACTAAAGGATACAAATTGGAATGTTGACAATGTACCATCTCTTGAGTTTTATTGATTTTTTCCAACCAAATAGCACCTACGTGTCTGACATTGATTTGCTGAGGGACCCCAACAAAACGACTTTCCGTTGTGTACGGGGCAGGCATCATCGCATTTCCAATTTAACCGCGTCTCAACTTGGACGGAGTTTTTGGTCGAAGCAAGCGCAATATCTTCCTTTATAAATTCCACCAAATGTCTTAAAGCTCCGGTTGTATTTGAGCCCTCCTTGATCATGCTGGCAGCAGTGTCGTTCGATGGCTGCACATCCGTTTTCAGCTGTTTGGTTTCAGCTAACAAAAGAAATATTAATCATTGTCACCAATCAAGCGTCATCAACGTGGGCATGGAATAAAAGCACAAACATTTAGGGTTGATTATGGAATATTTAAAAGTCCTTGCACATGAGCCGATGGGCTGCTAAGCCTTCGTGTGCTGGCACCCGGAACAATGCAATGGAGACGGGGATTTATTAAAATGCCAAGCAAGTGTATGTGTGAGGCCTTCTTTCAAATGTACTTGTGGGGGGCAGCAAGCGCGAGCGAACACGATTCAATCGATTTTCGTGAATGCGCTTCACGCAACTCCATTAGTTCGGAGATCGATATTTAGCGAAGCTGTATAAAAGAGCTCGTTACTCTGTACACAAACCAACGCTACCGCATCAATAAATTAGTTGAGCTACGCGCCATCCGTTTCTTGATCTCTTATTTCGGCTGGGCCGTGTCAACTTAGATTGTCGGCCCTGGTGCTGTTCCCCACAAACCGCACCGAGACCCGCTACGTAATAAATTAAACTTGGGATCGGGACCCTACTAACCCCATTAAAATATGGGCCAAACTAGAGGAGGATTGCTTTAAACTGAATTCAATAGGACTCTGAAGTTTCCGACATTCGAACTCCGATGATGCTGGGACAAGATAGCATAAACTGGCGGTTGTGGTGTAACCTTAAATTTTCTGCCCCCTAATGCTCTCAGTCGCACTATTTCGCATTTAAGTCAACAATCCGAATCTACTCGTTTCCAAGTTTAAAGAAAATCACAATACCTGGTTCGTTAACGGTGGCCTTTTCCATGAAATTTGGCGTCCCGTTTGAGGAACTAACGATGCCAGTATTTTCGCTGACAGCGCTCCCATTGATGCTCATATTACGACGTTCTTCGTTATCAATCGTTAAATCGATTGAATTTTTGTCTACCCCACTGGCCCTGCTTGGTGTTTCTCCGTTCTGCTCCACTTCTGAGTCCAAGTTTTGATGCATCCCAGCAATCGTGATTCCGGTAGAAGTTGTCGGGCCACTTGTTGATGTATCTATCCACGTCGATAAGAGTATCGGCTCCGTAACCTCTCCCACACTGGTAACTTGGCGGATTTCCTGTTGACTACTAACATTTTGATCTTGAAAGAAAAATGTCCCAATAATTGCAAAATGTTATAACGTATTAATGCAGTGACTAGAAAATTTCCGTCAGGTGTTGCTAAAGTAGAATTTTGAGTTGCCCAGGCAGAGTTAAGAACAAAACAATTCTAAATAAGTACCGGTAAGGATGTTTCATCAGTGCTATTTTGTCATTGTATGTAGATTTTGTCCTTTTTTAGACAAAAGCGGCCTAAGTCTTTGCGTCTTAGTCTCAAAACCAGTCTAGTTTGGTTGAATCACGAGATTATGCACAGACACTTGCGTAGGATTTGCTATTGGTTATTTTGGTGGTGCAGGACCATTTGCTCGTCTTTATTATTCTTAAACAGTTTACAAACTCTACTAATTGATTAGAAGTGGGCTCTTCCAAAATTATTGGGTTATTGACATCCACACTCTGACTTGCAGACTAATCGAGAGGCATGTTTTTCTTGACTGCTTACAATAGCAATGCTGCGTCCGACATTGTCGGACTCCTCATAGTTCTACGGCATTACAAGTTGCAAATTAGCAGGGCTGCAATGTAGCACGACAATGAATTTGCTAATCCTTCCGAGGCCAAATTCACGTCAAGACCAAACTAGATTTCATGTGTATTGCTAAAACGACAGCGACATTTCTCCAGTTGTCATGTACTTGGCCTAAATCAAGACGGTTACTTTCATGACGATGGTGCAGGATAATCCACAATACCTATGCAAATATTCACTGAATTGTATGTCAAATGTCACCCCCTTCGTCGGTGTTTCACTGCTCTTGCGGAGGGAATATTCTGAATTTATACACCCAAGAGGAGTGATATCACTTCAGCTTGTTTATTTTCTATTCAGCCGTATTAGTTATTGATTTTATCCCTGAATTGCGTTTCGAGCTGCTGTGATGGGCTTAAGTATGCAATCACGGAGTCATCTAATTGGTTCAAACCGCGGACAGTTCACCTACTACTCGCCACAAGTTGGTTATCTTAAATTTGGGCCTGAAGCAAAAATGCCCCTTTATTTGGCTCAGTAGCCGATGTTCCGAGACAAATTATCAGTGCAGATTTCCTTTTTTGGTTTGATCTCACAGTTGACGTTGGACAGCGTAAGCTAATTGACAAAATGCTTCCAAACCTCTTCTAGGGGTTCCTATTTCAATGAATTTGAATACAACTCCACTTAGGATTTCCCGCTTCAAATGGGCATGAACTGTTCTTGAAAAAGCTTGCCAAACTCTTCAAAATGATCCGAAACCCAGCAAAACTTTTCCTTATATCATGAGCCATGTTGTGACGAATGGTTCGTCAATAGTTGTACCTAATTAACCGGGAGCATCCAGAGCACAATTCAAGCACGTGTGTCGCTTTGGCCTAATTCGGCCCTCAATCAGTTTTTAGACATCATCTTAGAAATATTAAGACTGTAGGCTCCTATACAGTTATACAGTTGCCAGCAATGCGCAGACCCTGATTTCTATTCTCTTGTTTACATTTTGAAATTTCCTTTTGGCGAGACGCGACCAGATGCCCGTAGCACCATCTGGTCAGGCTTCTCTCTGAGAGTTGAGTTCTTTTGACAAAATTTTACAATTTAGAACGATATTTTCTATAAACTTAACCAATTATCCACTTAACCTTCGTCAGTTGTAGACAATAGTTTCGAGGAGTTAGCAACAGGGCACATTAATGACTTTCCCATTTTTCTACACAAGCTCGTGTGACATGTCAATAGGGAGACCCCGTTTTTTAGTTCCTTCTCAATTTAGCTGAATATTGATTTCGTATATACAACAGTTCATTGGTTAAACGCTGTTTGTAATGCCAGCACAGTCGAGTACATTGACACACCTATCGTCCCGAGTGCACTCTTCATTCCCAAACACTATCTGGACCCCATTGCCATCCTCTGGAAACACTTACGTAGGTGCCACAGAAAACGATTCAAAATTCTGGTTGCCTTATTCTTATCATTATCATCACGGGCAAGTTGGTGCAAAATGTTAAACCAAATGCACAAACGATTTTGTGTAGTAACGAGGATGAATTCTGGAATAAAGGCTTTATTATTTCACTTTTGTTGTGTACCAAATAGACTGATTCCCTAGATGTTCCGTCACATTCGCAACCAGCTAATTTCTTATTGTTACTTCACACCTTCGTAGTCACCACATTTGAAGAATCACCGGGGCGTGCGTATCGAACCGTGTATTACCACGCTTTCATTGCTTCAGTCATCGCATAACGAAGAGGTGCAATGACGAAATTTCACTTTCCCTATCGGGATAGGGGTGAAGCACAGAAGCATCAGTTCATTCACCTTCGACATCCTCTCAACCGAATTAGCTGCTAGATATTTGGCATTCTTGATTTATTTGCACTACCATGTTGATGAAAGTAGCTATAAAATGATAAATTGACAAACTCTAGTGAATTGAGTGGCTAGTCATAACAGCATATTGTGAAGGTGCAACATCTTGTTTCCTTGTTGCAGGCAAACATTTGAGTCCATATTTGCAGAACTACGCCTTTTAAACAAGAGATGAGAGACAGTGACAATTTAGCGATGGGGAACAAGAACAAAATTTGACTGATCTACTTCTTTGATAATATGCGATAGAGTAAGGCTGATCGTCGGTGTTATAGAAAAAACACATTTTAGTGCATAAACTCACATGGAAGAGCGTCGTTCTCAGTCTGGAGTCCATTATTATCAACCTGGTGACCACTCGGTGTGGTAAAATAAGGAGCACTTGTCAGGGTCGTCCCTGAGGCCGCATTAAATCGACTTTCACAAGCTGCACTCCAGTCCGCGGTGGCGGAAGGGTCGCTGGTGGGCACCAGCACCACGGGCTGCAATTCAGGATACTCGAGAATGTCGTCCCAGTTCACCGAAAATGGCGCGTAGCAGAGTCCGGGATTGTCAAAGAAGCCAACGCCGTGCGTTAAAATGGCTAGGGTTGAATGTAAGCTTGCATTACTTGGGTAGCTGATTTTAAATGCTCTGAGACCTACCAATGTTGCACTTACGGATTAGCGCTAGCAAAAAACATGCTCATTTGAACAGATACCGGCTAGGCATATGTAAATATGACTGTACAAACAATTTTTTCCTAGTAGGTATCAGGCTTGCGGAATGACAGTTAAGAATGCGATATTTGAATGTGTGTAGACACGTTAATTTGACTTGTTACTCTTTACGGATTATCGCCACAGTGGTTTCAATTTTCTGGCTGCTTGAATCAAGAAATGATCCAGCTGTGATTGCGACAAAAAGCAAGTGGACTGGTTGCAAGACTTTTCTTTCAAACCGGTTTGAGTGCTACGGCTGTTGGGCTTCACCTGATTTTAGTAAACGTTTTCATTTAAGAACAAGCGCAGGTATATTTGGATTGCCTTTGCCGCCGACGACACCTTGACCCATCCAAAGCCGCCGTCGCTACTTTTAAAATCCTTTATCAGAAGGACGTTGCAACTAAGCGCCGCTAACGCTTTTAACTGAAGTCACAACTTGCCAACGTTAGGAATGGCCTTTGGCCCGGAAAATTTCAGGCTTTTGTCGGAATCAGGTGTGGGGGGAACGGACCCCACCAGAGTTCAAATGTGCACTATACATTGAAAGTAATTTAAGCGCTAATGCAAAGGAGTAATCAAGCATTAAAGATAGTCTTTAACATGAATTCAACCAAATTTTATTATGCTTTTCCCAGAAAAACACGGGAAAAGGATGTCTTTGCAGTTCATGAACTAACCACAAGTTCTTAAAATGCCATAGGTATCATAAAACAGCTGATGATGCAGTCAATTTTCGCAGTTTGACTCACAATAAATTGTTAACTGCCGTTTTTAGCTTCTATTGCAATACGCAATGGGCAGTTCATGATTTGCGATGAATGTGCGAAGTCTTTTTATAGTGTACGGCAGTAATGACTAAAAAACGTTTAACTGTTTTACATTTATTGAATGAACGTAAACTATGGGGGGTTATAATGTACCCGTCACCGTTTACAAGATAACTCACCTTCAAGAGAAGGAAATGCAATTTCTATTAAGAATTTGTCTTTCGATGAATAGGTTTCCGTGACAAGCAGGGAAAAGTTCTGGCCTCTTATCTGAACTGCTTCCTCTCCTCGAATAAGACGTAGGTTAGGCAAACTGAAATGCGTTTTCGTTACACGGTGGATAAACACATAACCAGAGACCTCTTCTATTGTGTTGAGAAAATCAACATCATGGTCTAAAGAATGGAATAAATATACACAATAAGTAGATGAGCCTTGTGAAGCTGGATATTCAACGAAATTAAACGAACGAGTAGAGATAGTAAAGGGTAGTAATTCTGTGGAGAAATGCTTAAACATCAACCAGAAAACTCCACACATTCAAAAGAAGCTGGAAAGGGAGCGCTTTAGAAGAAAATAAGGAAATTATTTCTGAAACTGAAACGAAGACAATTTCAGTGTGGCAGGGCAGCGTCAAATTAAAAATGTCTCACGCTGAGAAATAAATCCAGATACATGCATTTATGCTGAACCTACTGCGGCAGAGTCAACGATCACGTACGGTGGGTGAATGTGAATAGAGACGCAGAAAGTAATAAGCAATTGCCAAGCAGGCCAGAAGACATAAAGGTCATTCAGTGACTGTGATGGTGCATCTAGTTGCTAGGCCAACGTACCAGGACCGATTTCAGATATGAACAGATTCCCGAGGATGTGGCTACAGTTCCGAGTGAATTTAGTTTTCAGTTTTTTGTAGTTGTCGAATATTGCGTCCTGCCAGGATGCGAAGCCACTACAAACTAAATAAAATAGGCGAAAACTGATAAAAAACTTTGAAATTATTATCCATGTTTTGGTGTAGGAGGTGCCGTGAGATTCTACATTTATCTGTCTGGGGTATTTCAAAGTGTCCTCACGCAGAGTAAATACGAGTATGGTGGTAGTGGCATTGCAGAAGTTGGATTAGTATTCTTAGAAATCGACAACCAGGGAACAATGATGCATTTAATTGCCAAACGTGATACTTGTCCTTGGGTTGACATTCCACGCTACAGAAAATTGCCGAGCCGTATAATAGGGAAAGACCAAATTTAAACTTGTGCTAAGCAAATGAGCTCACTTCGTTTTCCCTGGTATTTGGGGTCGCGGAAGTAGGGCGTAAAGGGGTTGACCAATTCATGCGCAATGAGCTCCTGCTCTTCGATGGTGGGATGGTCACCCAGCGAGAGGCTAAGGTGGAGGAAGGTGAGGAGAAGAGGTAAGACGTTGAGGTCGCCCATCGAAAGGGAAGTAGTGATTTTGTGGGAGGAGTGCACACCAGGTGGCTTGTTGCGGTACCTTCGGCCGGTGTATTATTGGTGAGAGTGGATATGCTAATTTCGCGCTCACACGCACACGCACACACACGCACGAGGTGCACACCCAATGCTGTGGTGCGTGTAATCGTGTGTCACGTGCGTGTTTTGAGGTCTGGGGCGCCTAATGAATGCATTCAAGCGGGACCGTGGTGTGCGGTCGAGTCATTCAAACGCGATGCCCTTCATCCTGGATAGGAAAGATGGCCAACCACGTTGTCGTTAAGGTGAAATTGCAGGGATTGAGCTAACTGTACAGCAGACCAAATGGGGAAGCAAATCCACAAAATGCATTTTGTGGGTTGAAGTTAAGAGTAGTTGGGGTGGAGTCCAGGTGTCTGATTGACTGCTCCCATGTGGGCATCGTTAATAATTACGCCTAATGGGTACACGTGCATGTTTTGCGGCAACAAAAGAATATTGTGAATGAATTTAATGACAGCTAAACACAGTTAATGCAGTTGCACGCCAAGTGATCATACTACAAACGTTTGGCAATTGCTGGCATTTTGAATTTTCATACTCCAGTACTCGCTCATTAGTTTAAGAGCTGAAAACATGTGCAAAAACAGTGGTTTGTATGCTAAACTTACAACATGCTCTACAACATGCTCTACAACATGCTCTACAACATGCTCTACAACATGCTCTACAACATGCTCTACAACAT
>UXSR01000442.1:0-33572 GCA_900604375.1 Mesocestoides corti
ATTGCAGAGAGACACAGGATTGGCTGCGGCCAGGTGGTCCAATATGTCTGCGCCCTAGTCCGACGCCACACCACACCACAGTGTCGAATTTCAAGCTGATTTCGAAGCTCTTTTGGACTTCTGTTCCACTGCACAGAAATGAGTACGTTTTTGAAAACATCGTTTGGGTCTGAGTTGATATAGAGCTCTTGATATTGCTGCTGTGGCCATTAAACAACCATGCATAATCTTCCGTTGTACTAGATTGCGTGTTATTTATGATGTAATCGTACTTTATAATACGTCTCCTTATATTTGATTGGGATTCGTTGTTTAGCTACTGTTGCGGGTATTTTTCTGCTTTTACATCAGGTTACGTTTTTTTCTCCCTTTCATTTAACTTGGCTTTACCTGTATACAATATATTTAATTCTTTATGAATTAATCCACGACTCCGAATTTACCTCGTTGTATTTCATGTATTTCGTCGTAGCTTATGACCTTTATCCACTTACGCGTTGTTGCCGTCCTTGAACGTGGCGTTTCCAACCTGTCACTCGTTAATATTTGGCGAATACTTGACCACATCGCCTAGTGTTTATTTCTCCATGTGTGTTATAAACACCAATATAGTTAACCCATTTTGTTGGTAGTCAAAACGTGCATTAAAGTATCTTATTGCCTGTCAACGCTTCTTTAACGGTTTATTCAGCACTCCGAGTTTCTACTCAATCACGTCTTTGATGCATCTACCACACTCATATCCACCACAATTATCATGAACACTAAGCTATGATGAAATTATGCAGTCGATATTTCCCTTCCAAACTGACACCATCACTCCGCCTTTACCTTGTATGTTCAGGCCGACTTTGGTCATTTGTCGCTGTTTGAATCCGGAATTAATTACGATATCACAAATTCCCTTACCCTCTCCACAGTATTCGTCCGCATTTCCTAAACTTTAGGTCAGATTTGCACATTAAGAATGGGTTTGAGCTACTGATATGACCATGTGTGTTTCGGTACGATGATAATGACTTTGCAGCCTAGGCGGGGGTAGTTTGACTCCATTTCGTGTGTTTATTTGATTGCTTTAATGAATAAAGTTGTGCATCTTTTTCAATCGCAGGATATATTGCCGAATATTAAATTAATTCAATTGGAGATGTTTATCATTTGTTGTTCAATGTTTTTAATCTTATAGCTTTTCTCAAGATGCCCTGGTTTGTTCTTCAATACAACACCCGACTTCATGTAACATTTCCAAACTACGGCCGTCCTGCAGCCTTAGGCGAATGTGCTGTTGAAAATAAGGTGCCGTTTACCCGAAAGGTTCGCCTCCCACCTTCAGTGAATTCGTCTATCACGACATCAAGCGATCTTCGTGCGGAATTCCTATCCTACTTTAAGGAAAAGGGTCACGTCATGGTCGCACCCTCATCTGTTTATCCCAGGCGCCTGGAAGGCAGCTACTTCATTAATGCTGGTAGTCCCACTTTTCATTCAGAAGTCATTATTTGATAGTAATGTCTGTGAATTCCTGTTTGACGGTAATATCTCAAATCAAGATGTGGCAGATTATTCTTGTACATCCTACGTGACCTAGCCTGTCTCTGTTAACGTTATCCGTCTTAAATTAGCACTCAGCTACCGGACCAGTTTGTTCTGGAACCTAACCCAGGCGTATGCATAGTAGGGCATTGACGTTCGGTCGAAAGCTATGTAGATCCAACAAACCGACACTCGCTTATTTTTTCGTAATCTAAAAGTGAAAAGGAAAGTAATTTGTTGTTTCTTTCTGCCCCTGAAACCTTACCTTCATGTGTAGCCATGTCTGCTTTGCATAGGACATTTGCTATTATTGGTTGACATTATTTTATTCTATAGGTATGAATCAGTTTAAACCGCTCTTTCTTCGAAATCAGATCTGCCCTTCAAATTCCGACTTAGAGTTCTCACGTCTTACTAGAGCAGTCAACTCACAGCCATGCATTAGAATTGGTGGCCGTCATGACGATCTCAACGATGTAGGCTACGACACTTGTCATCACACCATGTTTGAAATGCTTGGCAATTGGTCTTTTGGGGACTACGGGAAGGTAAATATTAAAACAATTAGTTTGTAGCTTATACTTCGTTAGCTCGAAGCTCGGAGTGCAGTTTGCACACGTTATTGACTCGTTATTCCTTACTCGACCCACACACTAATGCACTACTTATTTTCCATGCCCTTAAGGTTTGCGTTAACCACGAAACTTATTCTTACGTGTAGAATACTGTGAATACCAAAGCGGGTGAATCCCAACTTAGTTTCGTTGAAATAACAGTGTCCGTCGATTCTGGGAATATTGCGTATCCACCTGTGTGTCATAATTTACTAGCCGGTATATTCTATCTCTTACGAAGAGTACCTATATTTGTTACTCAATGTAAACTATCCTTCATACTTTCGGAAGGAAACAGCTTGTCGTCAAATGTGGCAGTTCCTGACTGACGTTCTCGGCCTGCCCCCGTCGTGCCTCTATGTCACATACTTTGGTGGCTGTGAAGAGTTGGCACTGCCTGCCGATGATGAGACGCGAGATATCTGGCTCGATATTGGGTAAGCGCCTAAGTAAAAAATATTTCCACTACTGTGGATTTTAATATTCTTCGTCTCAACTTTTGTTCCCTAACCAAAGTTACTTCGGCACAATATGTGGTGCCTGTAGGTATGAAATTATAGTCCGGGTGCTGTTATGACTACTACATTTTACATAAAAATTGCTTCCGTGCATGTTTGGTTGAAATTCATAAACAAAGAGCATGCTGATTTTTGGAATGACTTATAGTATAATCAGCTGTTAATAATTTATGTGGTTTTGGCCTGTCATTGCTATTCTGTTTCTGGTGTGTTTCCTTGAGGTTCATAATCTGGAAGCATTTTTTCCACACCTGCACTGTTGCCGTTTATGAAACCTACCTTTACCAAAAAATGGTGTTTGCAGATAAAGACTTGCTTAATTAACAAAATACCATATTCTTTGGGGCAATTGGGGTCTTTGCACGTGATCTTTTGGCGAGTTGTATAATGCGAACCTACATTAATGGCTGTGTCAAGCCCCAGTCAACACCACATGTGACCGTAGGTTTGGGCACTATTTTAAGTTAATTCTGCGTTTACTCTCCTGTCATTCTCTTTGTAATAACTATTGTAGAAATTTATGTGTCCAATGGGTATCGATAATTCCGTCCAATTTTCGCCAAAATTTCCGAGGATTTGTCAAATGATTTGGCTCATATTGTTTTCGGAAGCACTGTTGTCAAAATGTAATCCGAAACCTGTTCTGGGTTTTAGTATTAGCGACCAAAAGCTCGTCTCATTTGGAGCTGAATCTAATTTCTGGCGAGCAGACCAAGGTAGTGGCGGTGGTCTCTGCGGTCCCTCAACTGAAATTCATGTCGACTTTGCTGCACTTTCTGGTCGTGGAGATCCCAACTGCGCTCGTTGTATGGTCAACGCTGGCGATGCTAGAGTGGTCGAGCTCTGGAATTGCGTATTCATTACACATCGAATGGTCGAAGAGGCCGGCTCCCGAATCGGCCTTGTCCCACTGCCATGTCTCTCAGTGGATACCGGCATGGGGTTGGAGCGTCTTGCATCTGTTATGCAGGTCCGTTTCTTCTCTGGCGTCGTTACACAACGCCTGTTATATAACAGGGTTGGCCTTAAACAAGGAATAAATCCATTGGCCAGCTGTAGTTTCGCCTCGTCATCCATCTTCTGCTTTCGCACCCACTGGATCAAATGTAGACAAATAGTTTCATAGTTAGGTTGTCTGCCTTGTCAGGCAATGTGCTTGTCAAATTATTCTACATTTAGTGGCCACGCGTTTCGTTTTTGCGCTCCATAGTTTACTTTTCGGTTGTAAAATGGGTGATTTGACTTAAGTCGCCCTTGTCATATTCTTTCAGGGTACAATGACCACCTATGACACGGATGCCTTTCTGCCTCTCTTGAATTTTATTCACTCTGAAGCACAACGCATTACAAGCAATTCCGTACCTAGCTACAGCAGCCAGTATATCCTCCCTGAATTGAGCGAGGACAACTCATCCAACCCGTTGGTTGGGCGAACCATAGACCAAGAGGCAACAGCCAAACCCAGCAGGCTCTCTAACATTTTGAGGGCGTTCGCTCTTGGCCACAGGGATTCAGCTACGTTGGTGAGTTTTTCAACGACAAATAACTTATGTTCAGTTTTTTTGTGTTGCGTGAAAATGGTGTGTTGCAGAATACTCTAGAACTCAATAACATTAGAACAGGATACGTCCTATATTTTTACAGATAATCTCATTGAAATTTTTTTTAGTTAAGGTGATGTGGTTGTGTTATCTTGATTGGATTAAAGTATTTCATCGCTGCCGGGTAAGTTTTTCCATGGCGTGAACGTTGTGTCCAGTCTATGTGCCCTGTACACTATTCTTCCCTCGTGTTGTCTAGAGCTGCTTTGGGTGATTACCTTAGTGCAGTTGGTGGGGGTGGAAAAACTCAATGGGTCCTCGTTTTGACGGCACTGTTTTTCGTCATTTTGGTTGTATTAACTACTGCTGTCTGTACATTAATTGCCCTGAAATGTCAACTCGAAAGAGATTACCATGGACCGTATTACTGGCCTGTCAAAATTGTAGGCTATGTCTAGTATCATATAAGGGCGCATAGTATTTATGAAGTAGCCACTGTGGATGAACGACTGGCTTCTCGAAATTTTTTGCCGCCCTTATTTACATGTAATCCTTCCGTAAGCGCAGCCAGGTTCCAATGGGAAACTTGCCCAGAAAGATTTGCACTACATTCAACCTTTTATTGCAAGACGTTCCCGCTGCGTAAGATAAATGAATCTGTAGCTATGTTTCATTTTTTATAGACTGTGTTCGTATTATAACTTGGTGTAAAAATCTCCATTAAATTTACCTGCCTTAGCTAGAATAGTTGAAATTTGAGCCTTAATGTGTGGGATTAGATGAATGAGTGTTGTTAATAGCAGTTTGCCTGGAAATATCGGATGCAATACCTTTAGGGCACCGTTTTTTTAAACAACCGCTTATTCCGCTATTTTAGCCTGCCACGAAAGCTCGTCCAATTATGTCAGATGGAGGGCCAGTGGATTACGAAACACTCCACCGCGATATTGCCTATCGCCTTGTGGCCGACCACAGTCGTGCTCTCAGTGTCGCCATGCAGGACGGTCTGCTGCCTGGGAGGCAGGGTATCGGGCTAAAGTTGCGCCACCTGATTCACCGCTCAACGCGAGCTGCTGTTCTCACCGGCCTCGATTCTGCCACCCAACCAACTCTCTTGCAAAATCTCGTCTCTCGGGGTTTCTCAGCTGCTCCGTTTACACCAGATATCGAGGGTCCATCGGCTCGTTCTCCCACACCCGCTCTTTCTGCGAAACAAGTAACTCCAGCGACAGCTGCCTCTATCTTGCCATTTCCATCACTTAATTCTACTTTCTGTTTGTATGAATAGTTTCTAAAGTGGGAATAATTTTACGTTAAGCGTGTGGTTTTTTATGACTTCAGTAAGTCGATTCAATATGCACTGCCACTAACTCACGAAATGCTATAATAAGTTCGTCTGATGAACATTGTAAATAAGGACACCCACCTATGACTTAAATCATCCCATCTTGCGTTAATAAGTGTTTATTTGCCCCTTTTTTAGATGGGTGAAATCATTAATCAAGAGGTAGCCGGATTTGTTCGTCGGCTAGGCAAATTGGAGGACGCTTTTCGCGCCTGTCTGAGTGACGGAAATGACGGAGATGCGTTAACACGTAAGATGTACTTCTATCTGTTTAAGGGCGTATTTCCACTTCTATCGTAAATGCTTCCTTTGATAGCACCAACATGGGCCTCTGGTCATCGGTGGAAATCACTGTTACTTTAGAATTGACAGAGACATATGTCTGAATTAAGATTTTTTGCTGCAACGAATTATTGTCCATTTTATTTTTTCATGTTATTGACATGCCACGGTATCAGTTAATTCCGGCGGTTAAAATCATTTGTCAAGGTCAATTTGATTTATAATTGGCCGCTCAAAAAGTCGTTCCTCCGTTTCATTATCTGGTTCTTAATTTTTCCCCTTTCCTTTTAGCTCATCAGGTCCGTGGGCTCATGTCAGGGCGTTACGGTGAGCCAGTTAGTTGGGACATGATTTGTGCTCAATCTCGCTGGTACGGCCTCAGGACGCCCATTGAGCCCTCTTCACCGACCTCCCCTTCTGAAACAGCGGGGCAACCCAAATCACCATCCGCACCCACTGCCACCAAACGTCTCCGCACCATCCTCAAGGCCTCGCCTGTCACAAACGACAGCAATAAGTACCACGTAGAGCGTGTTGTTCAGTCTGGATTCAGCGGCGCTTCACTCGCGTACGGTCAGTCCAGCTCAGGATGCTAACTTTCACAAAAAAATCAGCGTTTTATCTACTTTATGTTCTTCATTGACTGTCATTGAATACATTGCGAAAATGCAAATGAGTTTGAATTTTGTTGAACCAATGTACACACAAAGATGGTAAAACTTTGGTTCTCTGCCAACAATTAGCTTTTATGGCTTAACCAGAGCATCACAGTTCCTTTTCTCCAGCTCTATCTGTACCCCATCTCGTCTGCTATTATTATCCCGTTTTTAGTCTTTTAATTTGCCGTGAACTAACGCCACTTTTGACGACACGTGTTTAGTCAGTTGCCTCTTGTGACGGCTAAACTATATGTACAAGTTCAGCTAAAGATGTGTCGTGATATTTTTAAACCATGGAATTTATTTCAGCGACGTAGTTTCAACTATGACCTCTTTCCACTTACCTGAATCAAAGGGTCAATAAAAGCTCCACATAGTATAAATTTGCCTTTTAATCTTTCGAAAATATTTCGTAAAACTTTGTGCAATGTGCTCATCAAGCTAACGCAGTTTTCTTTGTTTGTAGCTGTGTTTAATTACAGGCTCCTATAGTTTTAGGCGTGTACACCTTTTAATGGAATGTCCTGCTCGTTTGACAATATTTCTTTCTGCTGTGCGTCAACCAAATACCCAATTTCGCCAACTTTTCAACTATACCCGTGCTGCATTATTTATAATGTCAACACCCTGAGTTACATCCCGAGTGTAAATAAGTTCCTTTCAAAGCCGGAATGCTGAAACCCAGCAAAACTATAGTTTCGATGCCCTAATTCCGAGGCCACCCTGCTGCGATGCTTTCTAGTTTGGTGATTTATTTCTTGTAATGCGTTAACTGCCACCGTTTCTGTTATGGACACCATTTGGTCTTTAGGTGGGTCAGCCCTAACCAATCTGCACGTCAAGTGTTTCACGTCCGTATAAGGAATTCTACGGTGTCGAAATCGCTCCTAGAATTAGGAAGAGTCCTCGTGAAATCCAGAGTCAATCTATTATGGTGGTCGTTTTAATGTAAAATGGATACTTCTGTGTAGCCTGAGACTCCATAAATTAATCAGAACCGAATCCAAAGGAACGGTTCCTTAAAATCACCTATGTAAAATCTGTCCTCTTGTTGTCCGATCAGTACACAACTGAACTTGACTCTTCGAAGACTCGTCAATCTTCCTGGCCGATGTGCTCCCCTATCTGCCAGCATTATAGTGGATTTTTTTGTCCTTATAGCTGTTCCACCACTGAAATCTAATCTGGTAGCTCTGGTCTATGATGACGCAGCCGATCCCAAGCTAGTTAGTGATCCCATAGATTTCCTTGAAGTGATTTCTGCTCAGAAGTTGGTAGGAAAGCGTCTGGGGCTGCTTTTTGATCGAACAAACTTCTTCAGTCCGTGTGGAGGACAAGCCAGTGATGTTGGATTCATAAAATCCCCATTAAGTCAGGTACGAAATCTCTCATTCTAGTAGCTTTGGCTCTCAATTCGCTGGGCAGCTGCTCGCTTATTCGATATGCTGCTGCTTAGTAAATTTAAGTACTGTAAAATCTTATTAGTTGAAAAATGAACTTGTTGCTCAGGTGATATTTGCACGAACAAACGTAGTAAAAATGACTCTGTTGCGGGGTTTCAGTACCTAGATATGTTTCAGCATCCTAGTTTATTCTGAAATTCCAGTTTGAAGGATCTAAGGAATTGTTGAGTACTTGCAGCAAAGTTCCCCAGTTTACTGCTTCTTAAAAAGTTTGAAATCGATTAAATGATGATGGCTCTAAACTCCTCATAATTTTACTTTTCGAGGCACACTGCAACTCGAAAATTTGAAATTCACTTACGAAATTACTTGTTCATCGAAAAAAACATATATGGTAGTCGAAAGTTGGGTTCGCACTCAGGGTATATACATTTTAATTAAAGGCGCTGAAGTGTTTTGTTTTCAGAACATTTTATTAATCTTCCCGTAGAAACCCGTTTTCCAAGTGTCTTCTGTAGAAAAAATAACCGAGAATGACTCAACGGTATCCAGCAAAGGTTGGGTCATTCATTGGGTGACTTGCTGTGAATGGAATGACGAAGACCTTCCATTGAATTCGCTCATTCTTTGTCCCGATTCGGTACGTGCTCTAATTATTCAAAGCCCTAAATCCTTCTACCTAATGCCTGTAATAACTCACTGTACTGGACTGTTTGTATGCATGCTTATTACTCAGCTTTCAACCACACCGTACTTACTCGCCTAACATTTACCGTCAGGTCCAAGATCGATACTGCTTCCCTGTTTCTTTATCGTCGTTTTTTCCTGTTGGGTTTATTTGACTGTTGGTAAAGACAACATCATGATTTAGTGTCGACAAGAGTTGGTGGTTCAAGTAGAACAATGTGGGTTTTTCTCAACCAACATTAAGCGGATGATAAAGTCAACACCCCTTGGACGCTTTTGAGTTCGTGATGAGCGAATACTTTTGGAACTGTTTTGGTTGTGATGCCTAAAAAAGCTTATTAAATTTGACGTCCTTTTATCTCAGAAAAAAATTGGCTAGTTATGAGGTTCACTTGTAAATGTTAAAAAAATAATTAGTCTCTAATGATTACTAGATTGCTCCTCTGCAAATTGTGGGATTTTCTGGGATATTTCAGAGGACATTTTGACCATCATATTTATACGACCCAGTTAGGCACTGTCAATGTCTTGCTTTAGTGCATTTTTTATTAAATCAAGTAAGCATCGTCATATGATTAGAGTTTGTTAATGTTATTTTATCTTGATTCCTTAATTCTATCCTCACGGAAAGTTAAGATCATGATATTAAAATGCATGTTGTGAATTTCTTGGTTTGGATTCTCCAAGTCACTGCCATTTCGAAGATGAATTTTCCAGGTCGGTGTTAATTTTTTTCCAGCAAGTGCGTTTGAGTCTAATGCAGAATCACACAGCTCAGCATTTATTGAACTGGGCCTTTTCGGTTGAATTGCCCATCAGAGCTGCCTGGGTTGCCGACGCAGAACGGGATACGCCGGCCGAGCCCCGTCAATCGGCCACCACCATCTACCACGGAAGCCGTGTGGGTTCTGATCGGTATTCCATTCGCCTCACTCTCCTCGAGACCCCGGAGAAATTGGAGGCGATCGTTGAAAGGGTTGAGGCACGTTGCCGCGCGGCGATTGAGGCGAAATTGCCAATTGTTTGCCAAGAAATGGAACTTGCGGATGTCGTAGAGGTGAGACTTTTGTATCGAAATCTCTCGTTCCCGTAAATGCTTGCATGGAACATCTTCAATTCTTCTAATTCACTGTGCTACCGGTTGAATTGGAACTGGAATGTTCTTAATTAAACTACAAAAAATAGCTTACAGTCTGAGTTGTGAAACTACTCAGGCCTTGACGTCCACTTTCAACTCACATAATGACCTAATACTACTTGTAGGTGCACATACCCACCATGAGGGCTACTGTGCTTTGAATCAGAATGCAGGTAGGGAATAATAGGCGTCAGTTGTGAGAAATCGTGTTGAAAATTTTAACAATTTCATTTCCCTTCTGTCGTAGAAGTCATTTGTGAAGCGATTTGCCTGGGAGTCCTACCCTCAATTGGTTCGTGTGGTTTGCATTGGAGGTGACATAGAAACAATAGGAAGAAGTATCGACAGCCCATCATCTCTTTATTCTGCCGAACTTTGTGGAGGCACTCACGTACATCAAACCAATGATCTTGTGGACGTGGTCATCGTTGGGTTACGATCTAGAAATCAAGCTGTTAAGGAAGTGAGTCGTTTTAAGTCGAAACGGAGTAATCTCGTTCCATGTCTGGTTAGCGACACCTCGTCTGTGGCAATGAATTACGTTCGATTAGAAGATGGAATGTTCTAGTTCTTTGTAGCTGCGACTGCATTAATGGGAAATATTCTTAATATCCGAAATTTAAAACCCTCTCCTACTAACCTAATTGCATGGTACTTGATTTTGCGATCGTTGGTTCACCACAGTCTCCAAGACATATAGGTTTCACCACCGAAGTGACCGGGTCACATAAATTGCTACTGTGGACAAAGCATCACCTGGGAACTATTTAAAATGGCAATCCTGATAGTTCAAAGTTAACATCTCGATATCCAACAACGAAGAATAATTAGCGTTACTCCTAAACGTAAAGTAATTTTGGTTATGGAGTATCGATTCCTGGGTCACGCTCCCGCAAATGCCAGTCATATATCTGACCTATTTTAAAGCCAATGAACTAAAAAGCCATGATTTCTTAATATGGAATTTAAGCCTAGTAGTTTAATTTGCCACTTGTCCTTTAGGGCATAATCCCTGTATCCAGCAATCCACCACGAATTTTTTTTCGTCCAGTTTGTGGCCATATCTGGCGAGCACGCGGCCAGATCACGGAGCTGTGGACAACAGATGCTTTCAGAGGTGTCCAACAAATTAGACGCTATTCAGGAGGCTTATACACAGGCTGACTCGGCAGATAAGCTCCTGGTTTGTGCCGAGGATCTCATTTCGCTACAATCGCACGCGGATCTATTGACGGGTGGCTCTGAGGAGGAATTACCCTTCGTTCACCGTTGTACCCTAGGCCGGTACCAAAAACATATTCAACGCATGCTTGGAGAAATCAGGAACGCTATGAGGAAGTTAAACGACACTCCCGCCTTGGTAGATCCTGTTATGGTCGGCCAACTCAGGAAGTTGCTGAAGGAGAGGACACTGCCTCCTACCTCGGTTGTCGTTGAACCTTTTAATATCACTAATTATAAGAAGGTACGAATGAGCTTTCTTGA
This sequence comes from Mesocestoides corti, assembly GCA_900604375.1. NCBI lineage: Eukaryota > Metazoa > Platyhelminthes > Cestoda > Cyclophyllidea > Mesocestoididae > Mesocestoides > Mesocestoides corti. The sequence continues at coordinate 11,206 of UXSR01000442.1, forward strand.
ATGTTGCTCAGTGTTTTTTCACGTCCACTCTTCGGTGAAACCTACCATAATGCTTGTGAAAAGCCTTAAAATCCTGTTCACGCTGGCCAAATTCCAATTTGTTCTTTGTTGCTCAAAATATCAGTTGTAATGTACTACGTCCCTTTTACTTGATTATCAATTCTGTGTCGTTTTTCCCCCTAGTTTGCTCAGTCAATATTCTATGTCTTTCCAAGGGAACCAATCGTTCTCTTTCACAAAGCGTCGGCCGTGCTTTTCCACCCTCAGGTATTTTTTTGCTCTTTCCTTTTTTAGCATATTTGTCTATGTTGAAATTGGGAGGTGTATTCATTTTGCGAAGGTCACTCGTACATGTCACGGATAAATGGGTCATCTTTTGTTAATTACTATTGATGTTGCAGGCCAAGGCCGTTGACTGGGCAAATGGGGCTGCACGGTGGCTTGATTTGTCTGACTCGGGGCTTGACCTCCGGGTGGAGGCTTTCAAGGAGGTGGATCCAAGTTGCCCTGGAAATCGCCTTGCAATCCTTCGACTGGTCTCGCTCAAAGGTCAACGTCAACATGACTGGCAGCCACACTTTTCCAAACTCTCTCATTCCGTCACTGCCGCCTTACCTTGAGGATTACTTTGCTTCCCGTTCACTGCTTGGTGTATCCTTTTAGAGCAGTCAGCATCACTCACTACTGTCATTTGTAAAATCAAGATTTGGTTTCTGCTCTTGTGTCTTTTTACTTCATTGCTTTATTTGTGTCGACTACCCCCATTCATTACCAATGTATATTATCTATATCTCTCCGATGGTTATTTAAACAAATCCAAACGTCGCAAATTTCACATACTCTGTGAATGATGTAAATCTTAAGAGGCTAACATCTAAGCAATATTTAGGTCATTTACAGTCTCTTCTACGATATTTAATTTCGAGGATTCCTCGTAAATGGTGTAGAGACGTTAACCAATATTAGCTGAATCTAAACCTATTAATTTACACAAGATTTAAGTAATTGCAGATTGGGGTAATTGGCGTCTATTTGATCAACTCATTTTTCACTGGATGCTCAGTCAAAATGGAGAGCCGATGCACACTAGGACCGGGACAAACTTGGAACTTATTAACAATGGGGTGCTTCAATCAAATTACTAAAATACTTGTTACGGGCTTTGATTTTTACATACAGGGAACAGATGGCGCATGGTATCCCCCAAGTATGCGAGCGAAATGTCCGCCATTCACGCTTTACTTAGTGTCAATACCAGTAAGTTAATAATCATTTCTAGGGAAGCATGCCCGAAGCCTCTATGAGTCATCTCGTGCACTTCTACCAGTTTACTAGATCTACGATACTCAGTTGCCTTGATGTAAGAGACTAACTCCAAATGTAACTCCGTCTAACGTTTCCGAAATTCAGTTAAAGTAATGGAAACACATCATACTGGAATTCATTAGGACAGTTGTGTTCCCCTTTCAAATTTCGTGTGCTGCGATTATCATCACGATCAATGATAGGGGGCATTCTAGAATTTGGTGTGCTTACACATATACACGTGCCTGGTATACGTGGCATTTTTATATCAGACTTCCGCTTTACCTCTAAATTTGGTTTATAAGGCCCTGTCACACGTTGAAATACTATAAAGATATCAGTAGATGAGATAAAATGCCTGAAAGTTGATGACTTCAATTGTGCTGCAACACACCAGACTTGGTTAAAATGTCTGGTGCCGTATTAGTGCAGTATGACCACGGAGATGCGCTATGTCAAAAGTGCTTGCCTGACAGTTATCCTTATACCCATTAAACTGGTCAGCTAATACACTCTGTGTGACAAATAACTCAAATTTTATACAACCGAAAATGCCCATAAAATTCTTCTTCAAATTCGCAAATTTGTAGACCTACCACATGACTTGACACCAAACAACAGTTAAAATATGCTAAATTATATTCATACTGCAAACTTTACGGCAGTTATGCTCAGAAAAGTGAGGGAATTTTAAATATTCTTGTTAAAGGCTAAAAATGTACACGGGTAAAATTCTTGGCAAACCAAATTTAAAGAATCAGACGTTAATATTCAAATGGACATTGTTTATAGATTTATGAATGATAACCAATAACTCATTTGATAATTAACTATAGATATTACCCTACTTGATAGATATACTTTCACATGTACTTTAACAGCATATGCATTCGGAAACCGTGTATCTATTACAAAGTATTCTGGTTTTAAATGTCATATTCCAATCTTACGAGACAAATTTTGTAACAAAATTGCGGCTTTCCCCTATTTATTTTCCACATTAGCTAATCTATTGGTGAAATTAATTTTAAAAAATAACAAAACTTTAAATCTTCACACAGACACACATCGAGTATAGCTTATGGAAATCTATGCTAAGCCACCACTCTGTCCTCCAGAGCACTAATCCCACACTTCTATTGGACAAGCCTTAAAAGATCGTTGGACCCGTTAGCTCATCTACAAAAACTTCAGCCCAGGATGTTGGTGCTGCTTCTGTTGTGCATATTAATGTTTTTTGGATGCTATTTAGCAGGTTATATTCCTCTAGCATTCAATTATTCACCAGTAAGTTAATAATATTTTGGCATTTGGTGGTTTCCTTGATTATAACCGTCATGACTACAAATGTGACAGTTGACGATAATTCTAGCAACCATCTCATTTTAATTACATACCTTTTTCTTGACCACTAATTTATCCACCGAGAAAGTAACAGTTCTTGCGTAAATTTTGTCGAAGTATGTGCATCTGGATTGACTTATTTCTGACGGTCACCCGTTTTTAGATTCTGTCCCAGAATTATCGCTTTCAGTAAATTTGCCTTAAACACCAATAACCATTAACGGTTCATTTTCTGGAAAAAAATTGTGGGTCTTGCTAAATTTTTTAACGATATTTATGCGTAATGGTGTGTGCTTTCGAATTACCTTGTAAGCACCTCATCAGCCTTTAAGTTTGTAACCCGTTTTCCTCTAAACACACAATTTTCGGCTGCCACCTTACGGTTTTTCGTAATTGACTCGGTGATTCAATTTGAATGAATTTTTCCATGCCATCGTCGTCGTTTGTTCATTTATTATCCAGACATATATTCTTGCAGTTCTGTTACTGTACTCTGGTGCCGTCCATTTACGTCAATTTATAATTTCTACTTTATAGAGCAACTTACGAATAATCACAATTTTTGGTGCGGGGCTTCTGGTTGGGGCAGCCTTAGCCATCATCATTCCCGAAGGCGTAGCAACCATCTATGACATGCAGGTGGGTGTTGATGGAAAAGCTTTTTTTAGTCGCCGTTTCTTCAAAATTGGTATTTGAATACTCTTTATTTTAATTAACGTTGCACACTTACACCAGTGCCTAGCGTCTGAGCATTTATATCACATTATATAGATAATGCATAAATTATTACGTTTCCTCACACTCAATGAAAGGCACCAAAGTATGTCCATCCCATGTTTTTCATTTCTGTGGACATATATTTTTCGGTTAAAGTTCCACCAATGTTTGACCAAAGGAAACCTCGTGCCATGTGCCTCTCTGATAATTTGCTTGAGTGGCACGTGGGTAGGACCTATAACTGCAACTTCACGTAACTAACAAATGTTCTTCCACCACGCATAATTCGTGAGTGTTTTGCTTCATGCATATATCTTACTTATCTTTGTAAGTTTGGGTGTAGATTTACTTGCTCTTTTTTTCAAAATCTGAGTTGTTTTGACTTATGATTTAAGGTTTGTTATTATTGTGTATATCATCACTGTATGCACACGCCTTTTGTTCCGACAGAAAATCTTGTCGTGCCCAATTGGGTGTGATATGTGACGTTAATTGAATTCCCCTAAACGTCTGTTCACAAAAGTAAAACTTCTCAACACTACTTTTTCCTATTCTACACTAACATAACGCGTCTTTAAACTGTTTAGGTTTATACGAGCTAAACAAGTTTTTGTAAAACATTAGTTCGCATAATTGACCGCATTTTTTTACATCTGCACCAAACACTTCATCCGCCTTATTATGTGTGGTAGGTGCCATATTTTATCGGTTTTGGGTCAAGTATTCTTTAGAGTTGTAATCGTCAAACTCAAATTAATCTAGTCTATGTCGCGTTAAGTTTAAGTTATGTCTGCGTTTTCGAGATGACCTGTATTGTTGTTTGTTTTTGTTGGATGCACACATAGGTAAAAATGTTATTGTCTGTTGCTAGTGCAATTGTTTTTGAAAACGCTGTATGTTCTTAACTATCGAATAGTTTCAACTGCCATTTACATGTTTCATCATCAGTCAACCAAGATCGACTCAATTATTCCTACTTGCTTTGTTATTTGCCAAAGCTTTAAGGGTTCTGATTGCCCTAAATAGGCCTCAAAAATTAGATTTAATTTGATTGGCCCCGTTAATTAGGTTGAACTACGTCATAGTGACGAGAATGCGCAAATTGAAAGCCGCCATCTAGCTCAAGCTGAGGAGGTTAAATTGGACGTTCGTAATGCTGCATTGGTTCCTGAGGCAAAACAAATCCCAGGTGAACATTCTTCGTTGAGAAACACTCACGGACTTATCGGCGTGGCCCTAACTTTGGGCTTTGTAGTCATGTTCCTCGTGGATCATCTGGGTGCCGGTTCCTGCTGCAAAGTCTGCGCACGACCACTGTCCTCCGTTTTCCCCTTTTGTTGCAGATTTGAGTCCAAGGATTTAATCCTGCGTAAGTTTTGACGTATTTGCTTAGTCTCGTATTTCTTATTTTCATCCCCCGACATTTACTTACTGGGCTTGTTCTTTTTAATTGAAACTTCTTTGTTTCGATACCGGTAATCAGCTGATTAGCGAAGCTCACTGAATAAGCAACCAGCTGCTCACATGTGTGCTATTATGTGTGGTGAAAACCATGACAGACACAACTAGTTTCAATGGCTTCCCCATTATGTTACACCCCTTCCTTTCAATGCAGGCTTATTTCCATCCTGCGCAACCGCGAATTAAATGTACCAGGACATTTCACGTACGGAGTATTGCGAGCCATGATTATCCAACGAATTATTAGTTTGATCAGTTTCGTCCATTTAGGTAGTTTGTTAGTATTGTTATTTTAGCCATTATTCCAGGTGACGTCGAGGGTGGTGAATCGTCGTCAAGTGCTCTGGCAGCAGCCGAGCACAGCGCCATGACCACAACATTGGGTTTGGTTGTGCATTCTATTGCCGATGGAATAGCCGTCGGTGCCGCCTTCGGTCTCACTCTTGATCTCACACTCATCCTCTTCGTTGCTATTATGCTACACAAGGCAAGTTGATTTTTATTTCCTCTTCTTCATTTCGACCCCCACCTTGCATTCACTTTTGTTTTCATAAAATGTTAACATGGATCCGTATTATTACTAATTCAGCATTGATTAAAAATGTTATATATGACGCCAATTCTTTTTGTAAACGCCTTTGTTCTACTTTAATCCTTTCTTCGATATAAGTCTTCTTCATTTAATGGGAGAGTTAGCCATGGTATGAGGGTGAAAATCCTGGATAGTTGGACTTTTGTTAACTCCGTTTCATCGTTCGGTACTTTAACGCAATGATAACCATCATCGTTTTCCCCATCCAAAGCATCTAATAAGGCATGATCTTAGTGCTAACTTGATATTTAATTCAACCAATTTTATTTGTCATCAACACTAGCAGGAGGTCTAGGCGGTTAAAAGGTCAGGTAAAATGCACTTTCATGTTGGTGGTTTTATGATGGTTAATTCGATACCTGTACGGTTATTTTAATTTAGTCTATTGTGTTTACATTAAAAGTGATTTGGTTGTATAAAAGCCACACAAATTTCGGAAACGGAAAATGACCACCTTTTAGTAGCTTCCTGTTAAATTCAAAGGGCACTAAAACTAATACAGGGCTGTTATTTCCCAAAGTGTTGCTTTTAATATCTGTCCTCGCCCGAGTTAAGGCACTTAACCGTCCCTTTGTCCTCCGTTTGTAGGCTCCAGCAGCGTTTGGCTTTGTGTCGTTCCTGGTTCACGAAGGTCTACCTCGAAATCGTGTGAGGGTGTACCTTCTTGCATTTGCTCTCGCCTCCCCCGTCGGTGCTCTTCTCACATATCTAATTGTCTCGATCCACACCTATGCTACTCTGGATCCCGTAGGTTTTCATTCCTTTTAAAGCCTGTATCTTTCCAAAATGCACACATTTTTGAAAGATGCGTTTTCTCAGTACTGAGACCGACCATAATACAAAAAATGAAACAATCCAACAAAGGCAGAATGGGTTTGCAAATTACTAAACTAGACGCTTACAGCTACATTGCCGATTGCTACATTTGACAATGTATCCCATAGGAAATTGCGAGCTTTCTCCTCTCTTGGGCATTCTATAGAATTACGACGAGCATTTGTCATTGACGTTAACAACTGGGTTTGTTTGTAGCTGGCAAGTGTCAGTGTTCTTGGTTGTGTTCTGTTTTTTCTGGTAACTTATGTCTCTACTTATCTAGGAAAAATATTTGCTACCGGGTGTACCTTATGGGTACAACTTGAAATAGATTATAAACCAAATTACCTCCACGTTATGTTGCATTCCTGTGGTTTGCTGGTGTTGCAAACTGAGGTTGTGTTTGCAAACATTGTTTTACACGTTTTCAGAGTTAGTTTTATCAGATATTGCCCTGAAATTGTCTGCATTTCCTCTTCGTACTTTAAAATGATTCCCCTTCACTGTCAGTGAGGAATTGATTGACCATTGTCTTAGCAGTGAGGTTAGTGATTTTTTTTATTAACAGACAATAAACAGTTTAGCATTGTCTCTCAGAAGTGACGTTTGCTAATATTAGTAGGTAATGATTTTCGCGACTTTTTACGTTGAATTGCAACAGTGGTGTTCTGTTTACCCTTGACCTTGTTAGGCTATTATACTTCTCTTTGTTCCGTTGAATTATCAGATTAATATTGCGTAATTAGGCTGGTATTTTCATTTTTCAAAATCAGTGTAACGGTGCTAGTTTCTTGTATGCAGATTGGGTTCCCTGCATGCAACCTTGGTTGTTTTCGCTGTGACAAATTGCAAATGTGAATCCATTTTCACAGGTTACACACGCATTTGTGTGCCTGCTCTGTATGCTGTAGTATAAACCAGCGTAAAAGCACGAGGGCCCTTTTTGGCTCGACTGAATTGATCAATTTTTAAATGCCAACTGCTTGCCTGCTTATAGCCTTATCAGTTAAATGAAAGTGTATCACTATAAAATTCCAAAACCTTTCGCGAAGGACTAGGCAAACACAAAATTTTGTCTCATTTGGTAGTCATATGCACATTACTTAATGCCTACTTTTCCGCACCTTTAGGTCGTCCACTGAAGTCTTCATTATACGAATGTTCTAGCTTTACTCTGTTTGTTACTACTGATCATCCCAGTAATAGACAACAAACTTTTTTTACGAAACACCAGATTTGTTTATATTGTAGAGTGAGAACCACACATTTCAATTTTTGGGCCCATGAGTCCAGAAATTTTTTTGGCTGGTAATTTTCATATGATAGAAAAGGTTTTGATTGTTCTTTTCTGTACTATAGTATACCGGTGGTTGGCTTCTGGAATTCTGTGACTGATCTAGCCAAAAACTGGCTCTAGTTCTATTTTATGACCAATCAGGTATTTCAGAAAAGTCCATGCAAACATGTTGTAAGATCAGGTGTTTACTTGTCTTTGGTTGAGATGCATAATTTCCGAAGTTGAAGTAGTATTTCCGTATTTTTGATCTGACAACGGTGATCGGTTTTACTCCCATTTTTCAAGGTTTTATCGGCTAGTGTCGGCACATCGACTACGGGTACAGGATTTGCACTTCTTCTCTCTGGAGGCACTTTTCTCTACGTGGCCACTGCGCATATACTTCCCCACTTAAACTCCGATAAGGCTGTCAGTTCGTCATCGGGTCTGGCCAACACTGCTCATCACCGCCATCAAGCTGGTGATACTTTTAAACCCTCCGAGTCCTTAGCATTTGTACTCGGATGTTGCTTCCCCGTAATAATATCTTTTAGTCACTCTCACTAAACATTTTTTTGTAGCGCTTAATATCATTTTAACAGCGTAATATTATGACTGTGATGTAAGCGTCGCTACTGATAATATTTAATTTCCATTTTTTGTAAGTTTGTCGCAGATTATATAAGCAAGTCTGGTTTAATTTTGGATTATTTTGTGTCGAGAGACTCGGTCCTGAACATTTTGCGTAGGTCAGAATAACCCCCGTCTTAGGAGAGTAACTGCTTTATTGTCATTTATGATATATCTGTATATTTAAGCAGCAATTCTAAAGTAGGTTTTACCATGAAAAAATCGGTAGTATGGTCATTCACAATAAATTTGTAATTTGCTGAGTACTGGAGAATACGTTGCGTTATGAAGGCCTTGGGGAGGGTAAAATATTAGAAATTTCCACTTCTTGCCTTTGTTATATAAGTGAACTAGGGCCGAGAGTTGCTACAGGAGAAATCTTTGCATCGGTTGCGTCAAGTTCAAATTAGTCGTTTAATTTAATGTATTGAGTGCCTTGCAACTGCTTCAATTAAAAATGTAGACAGCAGGGTTTCAGAATCATATCCAAAACAAAAACGGTGTTAATAAGGGGAATAGTACTGAATAATGAGAAATTTTCCTTTACTGTTAGCATTAGTTAAGCATCTTTCAGATGCTGAAATATGTATTCAGGCATACTAACAAATTAATAGCATGCACATTGAGAAAAAGATCAATGTATGATGAAGGCTCTCGTCGAATCATAAGGGCTTTGTTTTTTATCATAAAGAACACAAATAAATATAGAGAAGCTCACATACTTTGTGGGGCTCTCTAATGATAGCATATTTCTCAATTACCATCCTGAAGTCTTTGTATTTATAGGTTACGTCAGTATTCAATGCTAAAGGTCACCTGGTGTTATTGTCTTCGATGATAGCTCACGGTAACGATCTTTGTAAGGTGTACTATTAAAAATTATGAAGCCATTAAATAATTTAAGCAAATTCAAAACTGATCAGCCCTGATTTTGCAGACATTGCTCATTTTTTACTAGTTCTTTGCCTTTTTGTAACTCCTTTAGAATGTCTGCGCCCTCGTATTGAATAGACTGCTACAATAGAGCAGGCGATTTAGACAAATTGCAAACCAAACCCATCCTTCAGATGCTGTCCATTTTAGTCCACAACGCCAGTTTCTCCACTTTTTGGCTCTTCTCATTCATCCCTGTCTTTGATTGGCTACCGATCTTTTATTGTAGACAATTCAAACCCAGACCTACTGAGGATTGGCTGAGCTGGGCTTGATCTAACATGCCTGCGTCCATTTACTCTAGAAATGTCAAAATTGAGTGAGGATGTTTTGTTGATGGTGAAGCATGTACGTCACAAAAAAGTCGATGGCACTTTGTATGTCAATTCAGGCCGAGTGGCCTGGCGCAATCAAACGTCTGATTCATTTCGAATAAGTGCAGCTTTTGAGGACATTCGCCTTCAACGCGTGAGCTTGGATAATAAGGATAAGGTCCAACTTCAGCTATTGATGCACAATGGAGAGTCATTTACTTTCCATTTTGCTGACACAGCTGGTCGCGAAAAGCAATTGGAAATGCGGAATAAGGTGAAAGAGATGCTGCAGCTTATGCTGCCGAAGTTCAAGGACAAGGTATTTAATTAACATCTTTATACATGTCAGGAAATCTGTGCGAAAGCAAAAGTTCTATATAGTTTATCCTGTAACCATAGCTATTTTTGTAATCTTGAACATTAGCAACACTCTTGCATTAATTTTGTGGAATCATGAGGCCCCATATTTCACTAAGGCCGTGGTGCCATTTGGGCAAAGTAACGTATTGCATATGTTAATTTTCTAGCATTTTATGTTTACAAAATGCTCCTGAACTCGGCAAGAGAAGAAAAGCTCTTCGTTCAGACGTCGTATTTATATGCTCTTCTCTTCTAAAAGGTTGAACCCAACATTTGCCACTTAATTCATGCATTTTTATGTGTGCCTTTTGTCGCCAGAAACTAATCGTCGTACTGCTCTTCTGTTCTTCACGTAGGCGCATTCTGAGTTGAACGAAAAATATCGCCTTTTGGAATCAAATCCTCATCTATTAGCACTATACAAAGAACTAGTTGTTACTGGCATTTTAAGTTCGGAGGAATTTTGGGCACGTCCAGAATTTTCGCAGCCTCGAATGGTAGGTGCGGCAAGTACTACTTCGCCTGGTTCCAAAGAAGGAACTAATCATACGGCGTCGGTGTCGCGATCACCAGCCATGTCCACAAAGTTGATGCAGGATCGTGCTCAAATTTCCGGAGTACCCAGTTGTCTTCTGAGTGACATTAAACCTGAAATGGATGGGACAAACAGCATCAAATATAACCTAACCCAGGAGACGATTGACGCAATATTCCGCGCCTACCCTGCGGTTCGTCAACGTCATAGGGAATTAGTTCCTGATAAGCTTTCTGAGGCCGACTTTTGGATCAAGTTTTTTCAGTCGCACTACTATCACCGGTGCGTGTTTAGTCTTATTGACGTTTGAACATTTACTGATATTAATCTCTCTAAAAGTGCGCGTCTCATTTAAATCAATAACTTGAGTGGTGAAATTGACGTGATAGTAGGTGCTTTCTCACTGCTGGGCATTCAGACTGCGTCGCACTCAGACCGAGATCTTTGATGAGTGGAAAGCTTGTTCGCTGTTAGTGCTTATTCCAACCGTTTATGATTCCTTGAGTTGTTCTTTATCATTATCTAGGTTAGCAAGTACTTTCAACATGAGAGACCTTTCTATATTGTGCGTATTCCTGGTTTTGGTATTTATTCTTTTTGTCTGTTTAGTGACCGAGCAATTATTAATAAGGACGATGTGTTCAGTGAATGCGACAGCCTGGATGACCGAATTCTGCGACAAGAGTTGATAAGATCCCGAAAATTGCGCTCATCTGCCCATCTAGACCTTGGGGAACTTGAGGACCATTCGGTTGGGCAAGGCTACGGTGTTGAACTCCAGCCTCCTCCAACTGATTCAACAATTAATTCGAAGCAAAAAGCTTCCACAAATCAAATCTTGCTTCGTCGTTTCAACAAGCATTCAATCATGATAATGCGATCCCTTGCGAGATTCTCTGGAGCTACACCTTCTACCACTACTACGGCAGATTCCAGTTACAAAGATCTTGTGTTATCTGGTAGCCTTAAACGACGGCTTTACCAATCCGAACTATGCGAAGAGGCGCCAGGTCCCAGAGCAGACTTAGAACTCACCAGTACTAAGGACTACCTTGAAGGTCCCACCATGTTGACCCAATCAACAGCGTCACCCTTAACACAAAGTCAGGCTCGTCAGGCTCTGGCAGCTTGCCGTGCTTCGCTTTCGATGCCTAATCGTGGTGGTCGTTTACTTTTTAATAACAATGGTGTTCACAAGGCCATAGCGGATGTCTCTGCCGGCGGTTGTCTTATGGCAGGGGGAAAATCGGCGACTGGTGAGAAAAGTGGAGCACCATCTTCCGTTCTTCTTTTACTTTCCTCGGAACAATCAAAAGAACTGAGTATTCTCTATTCAGCTGCAGGAGAATTACTGCGTCACTTTTGGTCATGTTTTCCCGTTACGAGTGTCGCGCTAGCCGAAAAAGTAGTACGAATACATGAGAGTTTGGGACGCTTTGAGACAACAAAGTTGACTCCTTTCGTGGGATCGGTGGAGTCTACGCTCTCAAACGCTGGCATTAGAGGAGGAGTCGCAAACAATCCGAATGGTGCTTATCGATGTCGTGTCACCGCGCATTTGGAATCAATGCTCAACGCTGCCAAGTCTAAATTTAGCGAATGGCAAGCATGTCGACCGCTGTAAAATGCTTATTTACGATTTGTACATAACTGACGTTTCATAATGTTCCACAGATGCTAAAATTACGTCTTTTTACCCTCCTAGTCTGACATTGCACATGCAGGTACTTGTATGCATAACAATATCGAGATAAACCTTCAGTTCAGCACCAGACTCATAAATGTGGGTATTTAATTTGTCACTTTTTACCATTGACTTGAGACTATGGAGTACTGTAACCGCGTAAGTTATCAAACGAATCATTGGCAGGAGAATTTGGTCACTTAAAGTAGATGAGTACATCATGTGAAAATAGCTAGGGCATCAGCTGGTGCTGCAATCTCATAAAATAGCACATCACCTAGGCGCTGACAACAGCCTGAGCGCAGTACACTTTGCAGCAACTCTGTTTCCCTTAAAATAAGCAAACCCGCAGACGCTTACGTGGGTACTTGTTGGAAAACCTTTCTTAATCATGATCACCAATCAGAGGTACCTACTTTAATAGGTCATGTGATTTAGGAAATATTTAATATTAAAATGGCCTGATGACCGTAATGGATGTTATCTCACCGATGCCTCGGTCAATATCGACTGATTGTACAAAATTCCATTAATTCGCCTTTGAGAGTAAGTTCCAGAGTTTTGGCAAAATAATTTTATTGTGTATGCATATTACTATTAAATACATTGAGAAGATTTGTACAGATCTTAGCGTGTCGCACAGTGTTTTCTACTATGCACGGCTGACTGAGGGAAGATTAAGCGGGGCCATTTGGGAAAAGTAATAAAATGAAAGAGGGAGGAATATAATCACAGAATGTGTGCAGATGACTGCTTCAACACCACCACGATTTCCTACATTATCGCACAGCACTTCCCACTGATGCCGACATTACCCTGGTCCATTCTTCTAGCATCACTGATTATGAGGTCCCGTTTCAATGGTGGCCGAGTAACACTGGCACCGGGCTGTAGGGGAGACGCAATAACCCCTGGGGAGACCCCTCCCATGGGTTTCGCACCAGTAGATAGGAGAACCTGGGGTGTTCCGCGTGGTTGTGTCCACTTTGTTACCGGTTGGTTTGGAACTGAGTAGTAGGCATTGTGCAGATTGAGATTTGGTTGGCCAATGCCGTTGGTGGAAATGAAGTGAGCCGGTTGGGCTCCGTTGGCGGGACGACCTGGAGGATGCAAGTCACTCAACCTCGATGTGAGTCTGGGACGAAGCGGGGGAGATTCACCGCCTCTCTTTCGAGGAAGGGATTCAATTTTTTGGGATTGTAACCTGGATCCATCTACCAGGGTGTCCTTGTAAAGCATAAAAAACGACTAATAGTTCAGTAGATTTGGATTAAGTAAAGCGTTCAATAATGTATCAATATCGTACTATAACCCGCTAAAATATGTGACATAGTTCGTGAGGACGGGATAAGCTGTCTTCATTGCGGTTACAGGCACACAGCAATGTAGTAGTAAAAAGATGGAAGGTAAAAGGAGCGACTGGATGGGCTAATTCAACCAAACCTGTCAGCCCCATGTCAAAATCGCTCTGCTCGACGCCAAAATTATCACAAATTTATCAAAACCAATGTGGAATGATTTCGCACTATTGACGTCTTCCCATGATTTCTTAAGTATGTCTCCTGTTAAACATATTGGTACGTAGCAAATGATTTTACATAGTAGTTTTAAATAAACGATGCGTGGCGTTTTACTCACTCTTAACCGAAATATATATTCTTGTTCAACTGGAGCAGTTTCTTAAAGTATTTTTTTACTAAACAAATTAATCGGAACCTCGTTTAATCCAAGATTTACAACAAAAATTCGAAACTGTTAAAGTTGCAAATGTGCGATACCATCTCACCCCCAATATTCAACTTTCACTTAAATTACCAACAGCGATCGCGACGGTTTTTCCTTCTAACGCCAACAAGACTTGGATAATACAGTCGAGCATTTCGAAGAATTATTTTCCCACCCGCCACACTAAATAACCACATCCAGGAGTCAAGCATTATGACGAGGTGGCTGGTCGGAGTCGGGAATCTTACTTTTATCAAGTTCGGTCCTGCCAAACAGACATGTTGAAACAAAAGGTATTCTGACTTCTCAGAGAATTTTAGTTTAGGTGTTCTGTTGCCTTTAATAGTTCACTAAATGTATGGTCGTCCAGTGACATTTATATTTAGACTGCAAATAAACGGAAAAGTTGAGCCTCAATCGATAGCCTACTGTTTGTCTTCTTGAAAGTAATTTCTCCATTTTTTTATATAAGGAACGAACCCTTAACCAATTTCCATGAAACTGAAGCCAGATATCACCCCGACTTCAGATTTTGTTTAGACTAATTTCTTCCCCTTGGGTGTTCTAATAACTCCAATATTTTCAGGAGTGGAATGAATCTAAACTTAAGGATGAGCGGAGCTGAAGGTACCAGCCAGATTCCATAACTTTTATCTGTGATGAGCGCTTGACGACTGCAAAGGAATCTTGAAGTCATTGTCCTAAAACGAACAATGCACATCTCGAACCCGTGATTCAGCTGCTGCACACACATACGTGCTTCCAGAGTCCCATCTGAATTAATATTTAATAGAACTAGGTGCACTACCTTTTTTTCAATTAGGTCACTTAAGATTCGTCTTGGAGTGGTCCCTTTTGCTCCAAGCCTAACGTCGGTGTGAGAAATTCAACCACTTTTACTTGTGGGGCTTTGTACCTAATTCAATTATGAGGGACTATTGTCTAGGCTACCTACAGCAACCGTCCTGTCACAAATGATACCGCAGATTACCCTCAAAATTATTCTCCTGGCAACCAACGTCAAGGAGCTCATTGATTAAAAAAACTAAGATGAGTGAAAATGTAAATTGTGGACCAAAAACAGTCTTATAAAGTACCCGACTAGGCGGCAGTCAAATAAAGTGTACAATGCAAAACGCATAATTTCTCGGATCTGTTGTTTTATGATTAGAAACGGCTCATCACGATGGACAGGAACTCAAAGTAGCACCATCGAGTGAAAATTACCTATGGTGTGTTAACTAATACAAACCACTAGTAATAACGCGTCTTGCAACGGCTTTAAATAGATTAACGTAACGCCTTAGCATACATGCAACATAACATTTTCATGGGGACCAGCATCGAGTCCGTGAAATTTTCCTGCTTTCCACACCGACAAGTTTCACAATTAGAAGTGAAATGTCACATTTTTAAAAGGTCACTTCCGAAGCCCGAGTGGCCCCGACTAAATTGCAGTCACGATTCTATTACATTAAATTTACTGTAAAACCTCTGGCAAGTGTGATTGCAGGCAGCCTTCGCGCCTGTTAAGAATTTCATGCAGCAAACTGAACTCGTGGGGCTCATTTCCATTTTTGTTTGATGGCTGCCTTTTAAAACAATCGCTTTTTGCATAGATGTCACAGACAAGAACGTCGATCCAAGTGCTTCAATGATACCTTGGTCATCGTTCATCGTGGACACTATAGCAGGGATAATCCGGTTAACCCTGTTTAAGTGCAAAATTTTGAATCCTATTCAAGGACATGACACATTCGTTGATTTAACTCTCGCTATACAATGGATCCTGGTAAGTAGAACAGAGAAGGCCATTTGTTCCCTTGAGTTAACGGCTCCAGTGATTTGTCAAGAGGACTTGTCCCTTGTTTTGGGTTGGGTGTGGTGACCTAAATCATCCGGTGGTAAGTCAACAAGAATACCACATGCGAATGATTTCACGTGACCTTTCTTACACTCAACGCGAAAAAAACTATGTACTTGCATTCTCCCACTTGCCAGGTCACCACATTGCATTGTCACAAACGTGCAGTTGCCTCTCGCCGACTCAGGATTTGCACAAGGACTGGTTCTGTACAGATAGCCCAGGGGCTTTGGTTGCCGGGACCGACTACATTGTGTTGACATGGGTCCCTCTTTTTTACCCGAATTAACTTTTACATTATTTGATTTGTTCAAAATCTCTTGTGATCTGTCACCAAATGTGTCTCCCCATCCCGGTTGGTCCACGGTGCATTATCTATTCCACCGGTAGCAATTAAGAGGAGTCCATAATTAATTTAGAGCATGCAAAGTAAATAAAAGAAGGATCAAATCAAGTGATATAACTTCAGTGTTGACTTACACCTTTGGTCGGGGTGCTGGTAGGCCTTATTCGCGCAGTGGGTGGAAGAGGTGTGTTAAGCGTTGCAGAGGGGTGTCTGTAGAGGTCGGGAAGAGGCTGGATCGTTTCGGGAGAATCAGGTGTTCGAACGTTTTTGCCTCCGTTGGGATCTTCGACAGAAGTCATCCAAACAGGTGTCTTCACGACCTCCTCTACCATGGAATCCCCGTCTGCTGTTGGCACAACCAGGGAACACGTCTCAGCCTCTTGGCGGGCCTCCTTCCATGACAACTTCGCCTTGTCTCTCATGCTCGTTCTCCGAATCGAGGCACTAGTTTTTTTTTAAATAAAGACACACAGAAAGTGTGTTAGAAAAAAACTACAATTATCGTATTTAGGTATTATGATCTCTCTGCAGGAATGGTTGAGAAGACTCGTTTAGGTGTCCACATTGTTAGTGATCCGATTGGCGCACTCTAAATTAGGCTTAAAATGCTTAAACTTGTCTAAAGCCTACAAAAGGTAAATATACGTCAAACGTAAGCTTTGAAATAATAATACAACGAATAAAAGAAAATGGATTGGATCTGTGTACGTGGCTTGCCACAATTGATATTTGCGCGAACAGAAAATCTCTAATTTTACTGAGAGTGGGTGCCTATTTACGGTTTTCTCAAAAAGATCTGGCTTTAAATGAAGTTGCAACTGTCCAATGCCATATGAAAAGGGAGGATGACAGAATTTAAGTATGCAAAAGAACAATGTATTTGGGATTGAATAGTTTGCCTACTGAAAGCTTGTCACGTCTGACCTTATTGACGAGAAGCAGCAAAAAACCCTTGTTCACAGGAATTAGAAAAAAAACAAATGCAATTCCTGCAGGACTCTTGAACTCAGGTTGTAAAAACTATAAAGTAGCTCAAAAATTGGCTTTTGGGAAGCAAGAGGTACAGATCACAGCAAAAAAGCTCAGACGCTAAAAATTATTTAAGTGGTCACAAATGAACTGTGGTAGTTTTAGAATTTTGCCTTGACAACACTGCTTAAACATCGTAAGTAGTGATTAACCCGTTACTGGCTTCTGTTTCGCCTAGAATATTTTATCCATTTCCATTCTTGAAAAGTCACAGCCACTGTCAGCTCAATATTCAATTATAATAACTTCTGTCTTCTGGCCTTAAGTGCTGTAAGCGGTGGGGAATTATTTAGGGATGTTGCGCTACTTTGTTGGCACAGCAAATTACCAGTACCTGCTGATTTTAGGATGTGTGCATTTTTAAGTTCCGCCATTTTATGCGCCTGAGCTAAAAAAATCATTGGAGTGTTATTGGGTCTTACCTGATTAATACAAAACAAGATCTCATTCAGAGTGTCAGTTAATGCTACCTACTTATTTCGAAAGAATTGTAATGGTAATTTCAAAGAAACTAGAACTTCGTCATTTTGTGAGGAGAAGAATCAGTCATAATTAAAAACCAGATAAGACAAATACCACAATTTTTAATATTCGGCGCTTTGGTAGCTTACTACTGGAGAGAAAAAAGTATTTTTCCGGAATCTAGAAAACACACACAGAAAGCACGAAAGGGATTGCATTTTAAAGCATCATTTCATGATCGAAATAGCAAGGAAAAATTGCTGGATATAGGCTGAAGTTTTTGAAGTTAACCTTGTCACGTTTAAAATTTACGATTACAATCTGGTGTTGATATAGTGGCAATGGCCTTAAGATATCTTATCTAAAAGTCATAACTTGTGATATTTAAAGCTTGGAGATCACTTCCGAAAAAAATGAATGAGGCCGATGGATTCAAGCACTGCTTGTGTCTGTGACGTCCAATGAAGAACTCTGCGCACCGATGAGAATCAACAAAATGAAGGTGAGATGATAATACAGGAAAACTAAGGCAACGATTAGTATCGATTTCCAGTTTTCTTAGTCAAAACGTGGTCTTGCTTATTATAAAAACCCATTAGCGATGCCTGAATTTTACAGTAAGCAATATTCATAACCGTTAATGCTAGAAATTAATACAACAATAAGTCAAAATAACAAATTACGAAAGGAAAAATGAAAGTCATGTTAAGTAAAACAAATAACAATAAGTTAGGTAAAAGGGACGATCGTACATTGCAAAATGGCTTAACATTTACACATTTACTCAATGTTCGAAACTGCGGACGAAAATGGCCCAAAGGGCTCAGACAAGTTCAGAAAGAAAACATTTTGAAAAAGGCTGAAGCACAGGAGTGGATAAAAATTGTGTGCCTGCAACACCACATGGTATAGTAATTTACTGTTATCGAGTTTATAGGCGGATCTACAGACATGAATTTTTTTCAACAAAGGAATATTAATGAATTTGTTTATTATTACTATGTATGTTGATATATTTGCATTTAAATAATTACTAGATAATTATCGTTCTCTTATACCCATCCTATTTTGCGTGAGAACAAACTTCTGAAGTGGAAATAACTTTGCCTAAATTGCGTGTGGAATGAGACGCAGGCTCACTTGAAAGGGATTAGGATTTTCCAAGGGAACGATGCTAAACATTGCTCTACTAATTTTACACGGAACTAATCTGAATTTTCTTTGAGTCTGAATGTTCTTTAAATCTCTTATCAATCATACCACAAGGGTTAAATTACAACTTTGACTAGCAGAAGGAATTCGGATGGAAAATTGCACAATTCATATTTCGTCCAGAAGACTGGAAGTGTCTGCTAAAAGTCGTGGGTTAGAGGCAAACAAAGGAGTTTGGGCTGACGTAACTTTATCTAAACAAAACAAAAGAAAAATTTGAAATTCAGAAAGGTTTAGTCAAGGTACCTATGCAAAGCTTGGATACATTAGAGTTTGGCAAAGGTTGCCATTGGCGCAATTGCCGCACAAGATTTGCAGTTAAGTCAAAGGTAAGTTATACCGGTTTTGACCAAATACTGACATCCTTCGGAACAACTTTTTATTCGGATCACTAATCAAGAAACAAATTGCTTACTGTAAAAATCAGAGGTTCAAACTAATTAAATGAGTTTCGATTAATGGCTTTGTGCAATGTGTCTTGTAAAAAAAGTTTGCAAAAACATACCTTCGTGGATTGCTGCTCCTCCGTCGGCTGAGTCCACTGCGACTCCTATTGCTGTTATCCCCGTTGCTGGCGAACTGATTTGCATGATTTTGAGCCTTGTGGAGAGTTTGTCGGCGTTTCAGCTCTTCCCTAAGAAGGACTAGACGTTCATGCAATTTCTCGTCTTCACAGATGTCGAAAACCGTCTCTCCAGTAGTGACCGTCGGTGCTTCAAGGTTGGCACCAAAGTTGGTCAGCATCTCAATCACTTCAAACTAAGAAGTAAAATTCACGAAAAGAACCCCGTAAGTAAGGAAGCATGCTGTTAATTTCAACCACAATCACGCAGTGTTAAACACAACACATGAGAATGCTGCTAGCTTTTTTACCATATGTCCCTTCTAATGTATGCGATGTAAGACTTTTCAGATCCCATATACATAGATAAATTCAAGTTACCGGTGCCAGGTCTGAAATAAGCAAAACAATTCTTAACAAATGCTTTGTGATTTTTATGGGTCAGCATCTTATCTTTGGTTTTAGACTACCCAGATTTTCTTGTAAGATTTCATTTCCAGCAGAAACAGTTAGGACTGCTTCTCCACACACCTGCAATTTTGTGACCTACTTTAAAATATCTAAAAATCCTCTGAAATTATCTGTGTATAGTTGCTTTAGAGACTTGTCTATTAAATACTTTTGCCGTTCCTAAGAATAAGCGAAAAATCTTGTTGAAAAAGAGTAACCGAGCTTATAGCTGAAGTCACGAAAGTAGGTTGATAGTTATTTGCGAGTCTGGTTTAAATGGCATTTAATACGAGAATATTGCAAACTATTAATATTTATTTACACTCGTGTAAAATCATTACAGTCTATGTAGAAGCAAAGAGTAATTTGTTTACGCTTGAATTCACCATCAACCTTGACGCAATTAAAAGCCAGTTTTAATCTGGGATTGACTTAACTTGCCATCCGTGTGCATTGTTACGTCAAGATAACTCGCCTGTTTACAAAGTAAAACACATAATTGGTAAATGACCCCTCCCTGCATTCATGACATTGTTAATCTGCGTGTATCTAGAGGTAAGTCCATGGAAATTCCTTTAAATGATGATTTCCTCAATTAAACTAAAATTTTTGCAGTTTTAAGAAATTATTGCCTATATTCAAACTATTTACGGTCATCTAAAGGCATAACACCACACTGTCAATACCTTTTTAAATAAAAAAAATTAGATCATTTTCCCCGAAAATTCATAGCTCCTTAAGTAATTGAAAATGAATTTTGTTCACTCCCACTAACTGGAGTAGGATGCAGGCAGGAGTTAAGACACGTCTGATCATAAATGGTTCGCACGTCCTTAAACGTAGTTACTTTTCTTAAGAATAAACCCACCAAAAATGAAAGAAAACTAAGATCATGGCTGCATTTATATAGTAAACGAAAAATTTCCTTCTGCTGCATACTTTTTTGCCGACGTAAAACGTTCACTTCTACGGATTTGCGAGTTTTCCTTTTAAAGTTTGGGAGCATGATTTTTGATGTTGAGCAGCTTAGTTTGCAGAGCATTCAGAATTTTCAGTTGATTGGTGAATTTTGGACCCAGTTGCAGTTATATTCATTTTATTATGGATTCGTGTTCTGGCGCACGAATTATCGATTTTACTAATGTGTTCTGAGTTGGTCAAACTATGGGAAAGGCGTTTTGACTGCGCCGGGAAATTCGCATTTTCATTTAAAATATAACCCAATGAATGCACTGTGGATCCACCATACTAAGTCCTCGATACTAATTAGGCTCAAAGTTCTGGAGAGTAAGAGCAGCTTAAAGATTCAAATCGAGCTCCTTTTTGAAATGCCTTAAGAAACTAGTTGAGTACAGTGATTACACTTATAAAAGTCCAAGTGTTTATTGATGCCAGGTATTACTGACATAATCTAGGGCATTAAACGAGAGAATACTGTCAAGAATAAAAATAAGGAATGCCGAGGGGAACAACAGCAGTACTCTAATGTGACCAATATCTTTAAAAAGGCAGGATTCCTGTGCAAAGTAGAACAAAACCAAAGAAACATGCCTGTCCCCAACAAGTCGCCACGTGGATGGCCATCCAACCGTCCCGGTCGGGTAAGTCCACATTCGCGCCGTGCTGGAGGAGGAAGCCGGCGACGTCGAGATAACCACATGCTGCTGCGATGTGGAGCTGCAAATTAAGATGGAAGCACATCGGTTTTACACTACTTCAGCATGGAAACGATTCTGAAACATGATGTTTTCACCTAGACTGGTAGCTGGGGGAGGCGTGTACCGATTCCCCTTTTGCTCCTGTTCACGGAAAACATGCAATAGACGTGTTAATCTTACCTACACGACACCGGACTGAAAACCCTGGACATGATGAATTAAATTTGACAGAAATCGATGTGAATCGACAACTTAATTGCATCATCAAACCACAAACCTTAATCGGAAACGCATTTATAACTTCTGGGCTAGTTTCAGCGAACTTTTTTTTGTGATGATTGCTTGATTAAGAGTGATGACTTTCGATACTTGATGGCTTAATACCTTTTAATTTTTAGGTGTGTGTGGCTTGTGTGTGAGTTCAAAGGTACTCAAGGCAAACAAACGAGCACAAACTACCACGGTAAGGACACAAAGGTGCCAGAAGAGCGAAAATCCTTTCGTGGACACCAGTGCACATACAAAGCTAAAATTCACCGCTTCTATTTCAGCTTGGTTTATGCATGTAAACAAGTGTAGAATTTATCTAAATGGTCCCTTTAAATGCATTAAAGGATAAAAATCTTATGAAAAATTAATTAACGCAGACATGATTAATAAAAAGTTGTGGAAGTAGATGGATTACGAGAAAAGAATGCAAAACAAATAATACAGACTGCCTAATCGTGAGCATCATCAAGAGCTAAAGACATGCTTGAGGGAATCGTTGCATTACCAGGCGTTTAAATGAATTATTTTGGGTAAATAATGTAGCCAAATTAATTGGCATGATAAAAGGCTGCTAAATAGAGTGCAGCCTATGGTGGAACTTTAGAAGACGAAATTTGTCGTGCTTATGTGTGGGGTAATTACTGGACGCTAACGTCAATTTGCAGCAACGAAATTCCAGGTTGCTTTTCATGGATAGTGGAGTGTCATTCGTCACCACTAAGGACAATTTAATCAAAGTTTAGTCAAAATGCTAAGGATTCAAAATTATGAGCCAGTCATGGTGGTGAGTGAAGGTGTGAGGGGGGGGGGGGGGGGGAAAAC